>LQNS02000137.1:1431996-1452870 GCA_001587735.2 Parhyale hawaiensis
TAGATGGAGGAAAGATCAGTGTAAGTAACTGGTGAGAAGGAAGCAAAATGGGCACGAAAGACAGACAAGACGATCGTGATAACGACCCAACGGGTCACGGGTCGTCTAGTATTATACTAAAAGTCTGTGAACCAGTCTTGCTTGCTTATCTATTTGTGTCTTGTTTGACACAGATTCTTCGCTTTTGTACGGGAAGAAATTCGAGGTATTGGGGGGGGGGGAAGCAGTCGCATTCTTTCCATGGATTAGCTCTTTAATTCAATTCTATCTGTGATACGGAAGTTCAACTGAGCTGGGCCTCAAGAACGGGCATGATCAATTAATCGGTTGCACGGGCAATACAACTGAAATACGTAACGTATAATAATTTGACTTTGCTGACAAGCTGGGTGTTGAATATTCGTTAGAGAAACAAAGAATCTGTTGATAGTGAACCGAATGGGCCGCTCCTTGACGGGCAGAAGAGGACGGCCGAATAGCGGGTGGTCTATGCCCAGCTAAATAACACCTGCTTTTTTTGCGAAAGCGAAGACGATTGCAATGACGACCCAACGGGTCACGGGTCGTCTAGTATATAATAAAAAGTGCATTTTAATTTAGTCAATGTAAAAATTTGCATTAATCTGATAGAATACCGTAATTTCAGACTTCGATACGGTGCCGTTTCCCAGTATTATGATTTTTGTCTCAAAGACTTCAGCTAAATAAGTTAAAAAGGTTTGTTTACAGCCAGAGAAACATTGTTAGTAATACCCGTTGTATGCTTTCATCAAAAATTTCACCAGGCACCAATATTAAACTTTGTCTCTAGAGAGAATTTTCGGTGTACAGCCTCAAAACTTTATTTTTCTAGTAGGAGTTTTGTCTAATAAGAGGTAGGTCTATTCGGAGTTTTTGCTGTATTTAGGTATCAATAATTTATATTAATGAGTGATTGCGTTTTAGAAGTCAAATAACTGAAAGCCATACTGAGTTAAACTAAAATAATAGAGAAAATATCAATATGGCTATCACTGCCTGCTTTTGTGGACGAAGTGGGCATTTTTCATTGATATATCTAACAGGTGAAGGATGGTTATTTTTTTTACTAATACGCTAACATTATTATAAGGTAAAACTTGCTATGTCGCCCACTTAAGCTGAACAATTTGAAGCTGTGATTGTGGTAGGTAAAGTTGCGTCCATTGCGAGTCAAACAGTAGCAAGTGTCGGAAGAGGAACGTCATGGAGGTGCAGAATGAATGGTCTAAGAGAGCAAGCACTTTCTTGGCGACATGACTACAACTAAGTACAGAATATACAGAAAGCAGGAAAGTGAACATAAACCAGTATTGTCTTCCCTAACCCTAAGAGCAGCGTATTTTATGTAGCAAAAATTGAATAACTTTAAACATCTTGATGATACACTCTCTAATCGGCTTTTCAGGGAATGACGCTGTAGTGAGATTTCACTTTGGCCTTAATTCTAGAAATTTTGTGGTCAGCGAGCGTGAAACTAACAGAAGTTGTCACTGTCGGGAGTCAATTTGAAGATCTCGCGTAATTTCCTAAAGCTCTCGATCCTGCCAGTGCTCCCTCCGTTCAGTGAAAATCCGTGCCGTCAGTGTTGAGACTCGAACTCGCGGCTGCTGCTCATGCCGGAGACGTTCTTGACCACTCAGCCGTGGAGTCTGTTATTAACAGAATTTATTTCGATTATATGCGAGGCTCAAAACAAAATATGCTTAAAATTTTATAAAATTGATTAAGTTCTTTTTTCTTTTGCTATCTCGACGCAAAACTCTTACGGGAACCATTCGCGAGCCTCAGGATAGGTCACAGACCATACGATTAGGTTAGAAAGGTTCGCTAATGGGTATTCGCGAAGTTTCTAAATGTCTGGCTGACTAGGAATTTCTATAAATAGAATAATCATAAAAAGATAGAAGCTATTGACGCTTGAGAAAAATGTAAAAATTCTATTCTTGGTGTAATAAACACATCTAAAAACCGATTGTTAGGTTTTCCGTGTTGTCCTGGCTAATAGGTTTGGTATGCCTAACGTACACCTAAGACAAAAGTTGTACGAACGCACACCTCCAGTATCTACTTATCTGATCACTTGCCGAAAACATGGCTGCAGCCTGCATATTGTTACAAATAGACAATTTCTTTTCTATTTTATCGGCTTTTCTAAATTCTGTAACTTATTTTGTGACAAGGTTTGAAAACATTGGATGACGGCCATTATTAAAATCTCAAAAATGTAACGTTCTGATGCAGTAGCACAGTGGGCAAACCTTCGACTTGCCGGGCGGAGGGGGGGGGGGCGGCGGCAGAGCGGAGTTTCAAAAACCGACAGATGGACCGTTCCCGGCACCGATGCATTCATATCAAAGATAGATAAAGATAACATATTTGCTGCAGATAGCCTATGCAATTTTTGAACAAGTTTTATGATACGAGCTTAAAATAAGTTACCGTAATATATCTAAGATCCCTAAACCTGTCGCGGGCCGGATTAAAAAGACTTAGTGTCTATGGCCGTAGTTGCCCACCCCTGGTATAGACTATAAATGCTGATAATATCTTTACACCTTTGTTTCCACATCACAGTACAAGTTAAAATACCAACTAAGTAAAATAAACACTTGAAAACAAGCCCCTAAAAACTATTGCTTATTGGGCACACTACATCTACAGGTCATTATATCGGCTTATACAAAATTCTCGGAATTGACATATATTAAATCTTTATGAGACATCGGTTGAAATAGAAGCTCCGGTACATCATGAAATGCTCTAATGCACTGATATATTGCAAATTATTTTTTTTTCTCTAATCTACTCGCTGGTAAATTATAAGGTTGATTCTGATGTTATAATGTCTATCAAAAAATGAATGCCTAAATTGGCTATCGCAGAACTCATTTTCGCCTGTAATGGCACTACGTATAAATTTCAGTAAGAAATAGCGATGCACATACTCATCTTTCAAAAGATTAAAATTCAAATACTTAAAATTGATACGAACTAAAGGAACGTTATTATTGTCTCGTTTTACATGTAATATAGTTCTAAATACGTCATCCATCAAAGTTTTCATCGGCTTCAAAAAATTATTAGTTGCTCCGCCCCAGATAATAATTGCGTATGTTAACTGCGAATAAAACAATGAATAGTATGAACTTAATAAGACATCTCTAGATAAGTACCTTGACACTGAATATATAACGACTTTTGATTTACTCAATTTTTTTACTGAGATTAGAGACACGTAGCGAGAACTTAACCTTATTGTCAATGTAATAGACAGACATCAGCCACTTTACTCGATCCCCATTAAAATACATATCAGCTACATCATTCGTTCTTGCAGAGGTAAAAAGCATAAGTTTCGTCTTATCGGTATTAGGTGTTAATTTATTCTTTTTTAGCCAGCGAGAGAGGTCATTCATAATTATTTGCATTTTCTGTATTGCAAGTTGTAATGAGTTATCATTAATACAAAATACTGCGTCATCTGTAAATAATGACTTGACGCTATCAAAGTACGTGATATCATTTATGTTGAGATTGAATAGAAGTGGTTCCAGGACAGAGCCTTGTGGTACACCAACGTCAACAAACCTCTCGGTTGACTTACAATCTTCAATAACAATAAACGGTTTTCGTTGTTTTAAGCAGTTCTTAAAAATTTCATTGGCTTACTCTCTAATGCCATAATGTGACCGCTTTCTACGTAGAATCTCGTTATTAACGGTGTCATAAGGCTTTTTTAAATCTAAAAATAAACATAGTCATATCTTTTGTCTCTGAAAGCCGGTAAGATATCACTGATCAGAGTAAAAATGGTCTGAGTCGCATTTCTGCCTTTTGAAACCATTATTCATCATTGGAGAAAACATGATGAATAATCAAAAAGTGAGCAATGCGGGAATGAATTATTTTAACGAATAAAGAAAGTGTTGATATTGGTCTATAATTTGACGATACATCTTTATTTCTTGATTTGTACAATGGTATAACGAGACTTATTTTAAGAATAGCTGGATAGGCCTCAATAGAAATGCATTTATTAAAAATCGAACATAAAGAGTCACTGATCATTGGTAAAATCGTAAAAAGGTGCTTAGGTTGAATTTCATTCTTATGATCTTATGATACCAGATTTGTTTCATTGAACTGACAATATTTACTATTTCACTGCTGGTAACTGGCAATGTATTGCACTGACTTTCAATTCTTTGACTAGGAATATTGTATTGCATATTATTTTCCGGTAAGTATTGCACCAAGTTATTTGCAACTGTTGTGATATTCAGATGATTAGCGAGATCCACCCCCTAGCATGGTCCTTTCTTCAACACGAATCTCGTGAACCGAATAATTAACTTTGCGGCAGAGATCATTAATTATCTTCCACGTTTTTTTTGGCGTTTTCAGAGACTTTATTAATTGAATTTAAATAGTAGACTTTTTGCACACATGATCAATCTATTGAAAACCTTTCTAAAGACAGCATATAATAGTGCTTACGTATAATGTTTGTCGTTACAAATAGAAAGCCTATGCTTCTTTTTACTAAGTTTTTTATCTCCTTTGTTATTCATTTAGCACCAGGTCGTCCAGATTGTACTCGTTTGAGTGGGAATGCTTCATAATAAACCTGGTACAGTTACTAAGGAACTGAGATAATTTATCGCTTGGGTTGTCACCGCAGGTAGCGGGCACATTCATTGCGGACACATGGCGTATGAAACGATCAATGCCCTCCTGGCGATTGAAATTGCTGTACGTATAGTAATCTTTCTCTTCTTTCCCGACTTGCTGTTCCCATGCGCGTTGATGTTGTGTGGGAACACCTTCGTGAATGGTTTCCCAGTTTCTATCGGCGAAAGAGCAATGGACATATAGTCCATTGCTCTTTTCTCTGTGATATCGTTCTGCTTGGAAACGGAGGCTTAACCCTACAAAGGGAGGCCTGAGGTGTATTGCTCCTCACCCTAAAGAAATTTGCATTTTTATTGCTTTCAAATTTCAGTTGAGTTGCTGGAAAATTGTGACTTTCCATTTAATGGCATTTTTCATGTTTTGTGTAAAAATTTGAGTGAAAATACCATGCACACGTGAAAAAAATACCATAGATTTTATAAAGGGAGACCTGCGCTATGGTGCACCGCACCCTGCATTCGTACGGCCTGCAGCCCCGTACGTTTTAACTTCTGTGTAACTTCATCCCAGGGTTATAATTACTGATGGACATCGAAGCTTCATACACATTATTTATAATAAATGTGACCGTCTTAGCTAAATAAGGCTACATTAGTGCAGTCCACTGTATACTGTATCATTGTATGAATATTGTTGTGTACACTAGTAGTACACTAATTGTTCTGCGTACGAAGACAGTGCGGCCCCTGCAATACAGCAGGTGCATCACAGTTCCTGAACAGATGCACACTGCCTGCATTGGTGAGCTAACTGGCACGGTTAACGTACAAAATGTATATCGCTGTATGCTTTCTACCGTGCTCTTAAAATTGTTTATATTATGGTGTCTTCTTTTAATTTACCATTGAATTGTTGATAATTCTAATTATATCTCAACTCATTTATGAATGTCTGAAGAGTATGCCTGTCGATTTTTTATTCGAAATAACTATAAAATAATGAATTTATTAGCAATTCATTAGGCTGCGGTACATTGCACCTCACCTGTCCCGTTATAACTCCTCGCTAGGGGTCGGTCTCCCTTGGTAGGGTTAAGCTTTCTGACAATAACTAGCTAGTGACAGACCAACAAATAAACTCAACTAACGCATACCTTCTTGGCGGAGGCAAATATCACCAGCAGCCAACAACGTTTATTGTAATACAGCTGTGACTTAAAAGCACGTGACATATCGGTGGTAAAGGTGCTGACTTCCGAGCCTATAGGTGGGATCGATTCCCGCCCCGAGCCTGCTTTTGACTTCGGAGCCGCTATGACGAGGCTTCTAGTCCCGCCCTGGGCCTGCTTTTTTCCTCAACTGCTGGACAAATTACGGAATTCGGTAATTTTACGGAATTTTCTTGACATAATTGCTGCCGGGGAATTTCCCGTAAAATTTGCAGAATTTCATTTACAGTGTAGGTAAGGCACCTATTCTATTGGACCGGAACTATGCTGAACTATTATTTACTTACATACACTCTGAGGTAGGCTACATAGTACTACACCACAGGCACGTGCCATCAAAGTAGGTTAGGTAAGCAGTGTCTACTCGACTGGAAGGATTCTGGAGGTTACATTTTATGAGTCAACGTGACTATGATGGGTAGTGACACATTTATTACTAAGAAAACTCATCGTATTCTTGTACCTTAGGTAGGAATCTGTCTCTTGATCGCTGTTAGAAAGCGAAGAAAACAACAAATTTATTGCACGATACGCATGCCGCAGCCAAGGAGGTTTAGTAGACGATTAAGCTTCCTTGCTCTTTGTGCAGCTGTAGGTGTGTGCCTGCCCACTTTCATTTTCCTTATATACAAGTTCTGACTATCTTTGACTAGTTTTAGTTCATCTCGTTTTATTTTCAGTATATCCTATATAATAAATGGTGTTTGCCTGCAAACAAAAGCCGCAAACTACAAATAATAGCCAACGTTGGTGGGAACATTCTAGAAAAGTAAGATTTTCTCTTTTTAAGAACTTGCAATTCATCTCATCAGCTAATGGAAACAAATTTCAAGCAGTGAAGCTGATATGAATGTGTTCGAATGTTTAGTGAAGAGCTGTAGAAACTTTGTCGATACCGAATGAATAGAAGCGAATTTTTGTGAAAATTTACAATGCATTTACCGCTCGGAGGTAAATCAAATCCGTTTCAACTTTAATATAATAAAATATGTTTCCGAACACGACCTCGAATGGACGTTATATGTAGACGCTGTGAAGATTGCACAATAAATATTAACCGTTCTTGCTACAGCAATTTTGAGTGAAGCGGTCGATTTCTGCTTTGAAAAAAATAAAAAATTACACTAGGAGCAGAATGACTAACGAAAGACTTTCGTCGCTTGCTCTAAATGTATTGAAAAAGGTCGGAACAATTTCGACAAAAATTCATTTTCGACTTTGGTGTGAAAGTAACAGATATCTTCGCTACAAACAAAGTGAGGGGAACAAAATTTACTTTACAGTTACGTAAGCCTAATTTTTAAGTATACTCAATATTTTCACATTTTTCCAGTCAGTCAAATAACTTGCTAAATGCCTAGACCATGTTCTCAAGTACCGAAAAAATCCAAAAACCAAGCCGCTATTGCATGTTTAATGCTACTGTGCATAGCAATGGGAAAGTTTGGAACATCTCTTTAAGTTCAAGTGGGTTTACAGCCATAATGAGGCATATTGTTCATGCATATTAACTGTAGGCACAGTCACGACAACTTGTGCGGAAAGGTAATTTCGCCACTGCAGAGGCGTGTTGCAATGACAAACCTGGCGCTTTCGCAAAAAAAAGGTAACTGTAACCCAACATGCAGTTACGAAAGCGCCGTCTGTCGATAGGCATTGCAAGCTCTCAACAACAGCGAGTGTAGTTTGAATGTAATATCGTTTATCTCGCTCAAAGTAAGTAAACTTTACTTATTTGGGCTTATCTGAAGAGAAAACTTAAGCTATCGTAAACTGTAAGCTTTCAGTCGTTGAAATAAAGTTTTCTTTCTCTCTCCCGATACAAAGGAAACTTACAGAAAGGTACCAAGACTCTCAAGTTGCATCTCATTATTAGTCTGGGGACTATACGACCTTTACGTGATCGGACCATTCTAAGGCACAGACCCAGACCTGTCCTTTAGGAGGCCTAGGCTGTGGTCCATCTACTCAAGCTGTGCTGTTCCGCTACACGCAGAGGTTCTTGCCCCGATTATATTCATATGGGAAAATGAAGGGGAGCCCTGGTTTCCTTATAAGGGCGTAGGATGAGCCTAGGACATAGGATCAGCTTAGTTATAGGTTTGCCCATTCTATGCTATGGGGAGCAGCGACTACAGCTAGGCCTTCGAGGCATCTAACTTTCGTGCCCACTTTGCTTTCTTACGTTGTCATTATTATTATGAAATCACACCAGACTGGCAACGTAGGAACGGAGAAACTCCATGAGGTTAACAAACCCCCACGCAACCAGCCCAGCGGGTGAAGAAAACAAACAAAAGAACGGGAATACTGGCCCGAACGGCATCGTAACGGTTCCAAGGCAAACTCATGAAGAGCACTAGTACGCCGAGTATACCTCACCCGAACAAATGGATCCGGGGCCCACTGATGCTACTTTCCTTTGTTTTTCTTCTTTTTGCCTGAACAGCAGCATGCCATGCGCACCTGACTTATGTGCAAGAGGTGTCGAGTTCGAGCGACAAGCCTGTCGGATAATCTTTGTGGCATCTGGCGTGCGGAGTCGGTAATTGCTTGGTATGCAGAGCTGGGTGGGGCACCTGCCTGGCCGGGAATGGGAGGGGGACTCGGGTCGTTAAACCTTCTGTTTCGGCGCCATAGTTCTTATGATCCGTGGTCGGCTGCGGCTCTACTTACTCCTCTGTGGACAGATGGCTTATATCTGCAGTACGAACCAGTGCTTACGGGTTTCGCAGTGGAGAGTATATTCAAAGTTGACTATCTATTACCCACCTTTCCCGTGAGCGTTGATAATGTGTGGGAACCTTCTCGTGCAAGGGTTTCGTGTCTATCTACATACTGAATGTGCCTTCCTCCCCTCACCACTTCCCCACTCCTCTCACTACTTCTCCATTCCCCTCACCACTTCCCCACTCCCCTCACCACTTCTCCACTTCCCTCCTTCCATCCCATTCACTGAAGTTGATGGTATTGTGTGTGTCATATAGCACACAACAGAGCACGACCATGCGTCCCACGAATTCGGCGTCGCAAAATAATGGCAGCAATGCCCGATTCTTCCTTCCCTTAAATGGCACAGGATGGGCCATAGGGTTCGGTTAGTTAGGTTCGCCCATCCTATTTCTGGGCTCGCCAAGCCCAGGGGGCTCGTGTAGGTTACCTTAGCCATTAGCTAGGCCTTTGGGGCGTGTCTTTCGTGCCCACTTTGCTTCCTTCTCGATTTCATACTCCTACTTGCTCATGCTTTATTCTGTTCTTTCTCTTCTTTCCCGACTTGCTGTTCCCATGCGCCCTATTCCTGTGTGGGAACACCTTCGTGCATGGGTTCCCCGTTTCTATCGACATACTATGTATATGTCCCTTGCTCGTTCCTCGGTGATATCGTTCTGCTTGGAAACTAAGGTTTAAACTTTCTGACTAAAACTAACTTCATTCTACCTCTGCTAGATTGCATTCGTTATGGAAACATAGGCTTAAGCTACTCAATATATTCAATAAAATAATAATGGTTGTGGAGAGCTAGGTATTGAATTTTAGACAAGTTAGGGTTAATCACCTTGACTTTGTCTGGTTAAGGGTTAATATCAATTAAAAAAAATCAATCAAGAAAAGGGGAAACTATGGGCAACGAATGTATGAAGCAAGCAGTGATTAGTTACACACATTTTAAAATTACAACGTTTCTACCTACACATAAATTTACCTTCAAAAAACCACGGTTTCGAAAATGTTGCGCGTCATTAATGATTTCCCTGATAACTCTGCGTGCGGCATTAGCAGGCAATAATTTATGAGGGCATAACGGCTCTTGAGACAGGTTTTTACGAAGTAATAATTTAGCGAAGGAAGGTGCGAGTAAATTGTTGTCGCTTTTCTTTTTGTTTTAGCGCTGCCGTAAAGACGTCACCCACATTTAGTGGAATTCCCATAATAAAAAATAAATTTAGGTTTTTGGCTGTCATACTCATAAAGAGATGTTACTGCAGTGTTAACGAACGTTCTATTGCGTCAGGTGTCTATCAAGTACGTTATTAATTTGCTGCGTTATCACCCCGTAAAAGACGAACCCCTCACGTATAATTATAGTAGTTAGGTTAAAATAATGTGTGGAATATAGCTTCGTGGGAACCTCACGGATTACCTGAACATTGAAAGCATCATGTTTACCGCGTCAATTTTGCTTCGCCACGGTAGCAGCATGCTTCCGTCCTCAACTCTAACACCTTGTATCGCTCGCACGTTCGATCCCAGCCAGGCACGCGAGCTCTTTGCAGATCTTGGTGTGCTGACTCGGCAGTTGTGTGTGCATGCACGGCGCCGAGGCGGAACTGCCTTCCTCAGAGAGGAGGAAGATGGGGGTCTCGGGTCATGTGTTCCTTCCGTCAAATTGGCGCCATAGTTGTTGGTGACCCGAGGTCGACTGCAGCTAAACTTACTCATCTGGGACCAGTGGGCCTATACCCGCAGCACAAACCAGTGTATGTGGGTTTCCCAGGTGAGGGTGTGGTCTAAGTTGACTTAACCTTTACCTTTACTTCTGTTGACGATATTTCTATTCTTCCGCTTCAAACCCGTCTTGCTGTTCCAATGCGCGTTCATCGTTTATCGGAACACTTTTGAGAATAGGTTCCATGTTTCTACCGAGATGCTACATGTCCCTTGTTTTTCTCCCTCTGTTATATAGGTCACGGTAGAAAAGGAAGCGGAGTTTTAAACTTCTGAATATAATAACACTTTCGAGTACTACATGCTCGTTCCTTTTCTTCTCCTGTAGTAGAATTGCAGTGACTTTGGAAACTGTTTTGAAATATATAATAAATACTTATGCAAAAGACATTATTGCAGATGATGAAATTCATCTTCCCAGCCTGCCCTTACGACGCGTCTGAAATTTCGTTTGTCCAGTGGCCGAGGGAAGCATTTAAAGTGGAAGCGCCACATGCTCGGCAACGCGTAAAATTGGTGGAAGTTATAATTAATCTGCAGTCCTATGGACCGATGATCTAACGTCTATGTCAAACATTTGAAAATGGAAGAGGAAATTAATCGAGAACACATCCACATCGAGGCTTCTAAAAAGCTTGCTTGTTAGCTGCCTTAGGAAGTTTTACGACAAGTTGAAAAATTCCTTTACATTTTGCGGATGCAAAAATATCCGTTCGCCGCATCGCTACGAAAGATTCCAAGAATTTTTTCAAGCTCTAAAGCTTCCATAGTTTTTGTATTGTTCACTTGTACTGCGCACAAGTTATTGCCTGGAAGCATCCAGAGAAGTATTGAATCGAGCGCGATAATAATTGTTCCGAGGGGATGTTTTTTGTCTCATGCAAGAAGCATTCTTTGGTTTTTCTTGACGCCCATTGTAGAGACGTCTCGGCTGGCGGAATGTTTTGTGCTTTGTTCTGTTGGTATTCTAAAGAAAAGAATCTGGAAATTTGAGGAGGACTCGGCGACGAAATCGCAATGTAGAAAAATGTCAGTCTAAAGACTCTGTGATCCTTGGAGTCCGAACAGTGTATCTTGACTTGTAGTGTTGAGAGCGGATGCTGAAATTCTTTTTTTTTTATCACTGAGACACGGTACAACAAGAGCTGGACTTGCCTAAGATCTCCTGCGCGACATGGCTGACACGTGTTTTTCGTCTGGCTTCAGCTCTTGACAGCTGCTGCTGCTACAAGTTTAAAAACGGGTTCTCACGACCTTTTTTCATTGCTCGTATGAATTTCTCTGCGTGTTATGCGCTGTTCATGTTAACAAAAGAGCGTGTCCGCCATAACATCTACTGAAATGTTAGCCTTAACGTCACATGGCTTAACAAAAGTCAGAAGTAAAAGCTTGGTTTCTCTTCAAATTTGCTGCTAAATATTAGGACTCGAACCGTGGCTTTTGTCCCTTTTTTGCTGTTGGATAGATAGGTTTATTATACACAGATATTAAGTTACCATACTGAAGACTTGCAAATTAAAATAAACATACAGTAATTATCTGCTCAACCCGTAGAAAAGTTGTGAAACTTTCGGGCAACCAGCAATAATTACACAGACTAGCAAAATTGCATGACGTAATCTTTATAACGCTTTAGGAAAGCTTTATTAGATGTTGCAACTAGTAAGTGCGTTGGTATTCTATTAACAAGAGACACCGTTTGAAAAATATTGGACCGTTTCTCTACATCAACACGCACATTTCGAAGATTAAGAATGGAGCGTCTCATATCGTAGTTTTGTTGGGAATGAGTGAGCCGTAATATTGTTGAAAGATAAGAGGATGGTTATTATGAGTGAACGGGAAAATGCAAGCAGCGAATAGTTATACACATCTTGAAATTACATTTGTACATAATTTCCGGTACAAATCGCTATTCATCAACGGTAAGTTATTTCTGTCTCGTTCAACACGAAGTATATGCCTTAGTATATTGTTTTGTACAACTTCTAATTTACGAATGTAACAATAAGGGGCTGTACCCCAGGTGATAATATTTTGAATTAGCAAAGAATAAGCTAATGAATAATAAATTTGTTTCAACGAATCACGATTGGCATAATTAGACACTGCATATATTATACCATGAACTCTACTGAGCTTTCGATCTTTCTCTTCAATGTGGGCTTTGAAGCCAGTTTATCATCAAGAATAAAACCAAAATATCGAAACTGAGACACCCATTCCATTGCTTTACCATTGAATGAAACCGTCGGTTATTTAGGACGAGAACATGGAGTGAATAACATTAGCTTAGTCTTATCGTCATGGGCAATCAATCTTTTTCTCGTTAATCATTCCGACAATTTATTTAAAATATATTGAGTATCGGTTATGGCTAAGAGAAAATTGCATCTAATAGTATAGAACACTGTATCATCTGCAAACAAAACACACTTCATGCCAAGACTAGCTATATCATCAATGAAAATGTTAAAGAGCAATGGTCCGAGCACGCTTCCTTGAGAGACTCCAATTTTAGTAGGTAAAATTTGAGATTTGACATTGTTACATAGTACATTTGGTCTTGGTTGGATAAGTAGCTTGCCAATAATGCATTCGTTGTCCCACGGAAACAGCAATACATTTGCACGCTGAGTGAAGGCCCAAAAAGGTATAATTTTATCCCACCTTGTGATCCGAACCAGTTTTTTGTAGGAAGAACACTGCTGGAAACGTCGGGAATAATTTGTGCGACATGGTGAAGCTTGAGGAAACTCATTCCTTTCTTCTCCGCTGCTTCCTTTCTTTCCTGTATTTTACCTGATAGTTCTGGTTTCTTCTTTTTATAGGCAAAATCGCTTTGAATGCAACTCCGCTGGGAAACCAACCTGCACTGGTATGTGCTACAGATATTCCCCCGGGTCCAGAGTAGTGTACGGCTGTAGTCGAACACTGATTGGCTGAGCTATGACGTCATAGACGGAAAGCACTGGACAACTGCGTCCCCTGGACCAACGCGCTTCTGGGTCGGCCAGTGCCACCTCACCGCCTTCTAGTGGACTGTGAACGGCAAAATCAAGTGCCAGGTGGCACAGCAATAGCTAGCCTCCTTCATTCTTTTTCAGTAAAAAAATAAAAATAAAGAAACTAAAAAAGTGCTGACGCTGCATCACAGCGTAGCAAAACTTCTTCCCTAGCTGAGAATGGAAGCCCTGACGCTGCGGAAGCGAACAGGCAGCAACCCTCACCCGTCGGTCATATGCTAACCTGCATCACCCATGGGTGGAGTTCTCGCGAGCTAGATTCCTCCTGTGTCGCTGAGGTGAAATTAACTACAACTAGAACGTGACGTTATCATTGGGTTAATTAGGTCAACACCCCCCTCGGGCTCAACGTCTGTACAGCCACAGAGCTGTTAGTTCAGTACAAGTTAGTCTTGTCGCATGATGCTGTGTTATAATGGGGAAGATGATTTTCCGCGAGGACTCTGCTTCTTTTGTGGTTTAACTATATTCATGCTACTAATAACTTTTTGTTCTTTCCTTCCTCTTCTTTCCCGACTTGCTGTCAGGATGTGAGTTGATCCAGTGGGGCAGCACTGTGCAGTGTGCTGGGTACCACGTTGCTCTCGACGGGCTACATGTACTTTCTATATTTATGAACTGCACCATAATAACAAACATCATAATTGTCGAAATTGTTGCATAATCCTAGATATTTTTTAGTCGTTTTCGTAGAGCACTCAATACGTTTATAAAAATGTTGGATCGGCGCCAATTGAAATTGTACCTGCAACCAGTTTCCTGTTTTAAATTTTCAGCAACACGTTTTAAATTGTTGTAACTTCGATACAACCAAAAGGACGCCAGCAGATGCCTGTAGAAGACAGCTGTTCGAATGTCGCGAGGCAGATTTTTCCGGTATTGGCGAGCGAGAACTTGTACCATTCCGGTATTGGGGAAGTGGGGACTTCTGCCGTTCCGGTATTGGAGGAAGTGGGACTTTTGCCGTTCCGTTATTGGAGGAAGTTGGGACTCTGCCGTTCCGGTATTAGAGGGTTTGGGGACTTCTTCAGTTCCGGTATTGGAAGGAGGGGTACTTCTACCGTGTTGGATTAGAGACTTCTACCGTTGGAAAGGGTGGGGACTTCTGCCGTTCCGGTATTGAAGGAGCGAGGACTACGTACTGCTGTTCCAAGATTGGTTTCCTACCGATACTTCCAGTTTCTTCACCTTTAATCTACTGCAGCTATGACCAGGAGGTGCCGGTCGTCATGTGAACTCACTCAGCCAACTTCCTCGCAAAAGTCAATTTCTGTGTGTATACCTGGGTAAGCGAATAGCTTAAGCCTCCGTCTCTCGCCCATCCTATGTTATGGGGAGTAGCGCCCCCAGGGGGTTTGAGTAGATTACCTTAGCCAATAGCTAGGCCTTCGGAACGTCTGTTTTTCGTGCCTACTTTGCTTCTTTCCACTTTCATACTCTTACTGATCTTACTGTTGTCTGTTCTTCCTCTTCTTTCCCGACTTGCTGTTCCCATGCGCGTTGATCCTGTGTGGGAACACCTTCGTGCATGGGTTCCCCGTTTTTCTGTCGACATACTACATGTCCCTTCCTTTTCCTCTCTTAGAAGAGCTTAGTACTTATTTAGGGAGGCTTTAATCTTCTTATAATACCTAATGCCTCCGTCTCTGGAACAAAGGCGATGTCATAGATAAACTAGAGCACTCTGAGAGCGCATACCTCCCTCAAGCGAGGCAACAGTAACGAAAAATTCAAATTGGCTCTGAAACCATGATGTTTTTTTGCATCAACTCTAAAATGTAATCCTTTTGCCTTCTGATAGTATTAAAGATGGATGCAATTTTCTTGAAGATGCGCTCATGACTTTTGAGTCTATGCTGCTTACAAAAATTATGACAAACATATGTCAAACATACAAACGGACCAACCGATCTTCACCAATGTTTAATCATTCATGTGTTTTAACACTACTAACATCTGTAAATTTCATAAAGATCCATTCAGAACTTTTTAAGTTATAACGCTAACAAGTATCAAATCAAACACACAAGCGAACTAACAGATCATCACAAAAATTTAGTCATTTAATTTTTGTAATAAACCTAGCAACTCGTGTAAATTTAATGAAAATCCGTCCATAACTTTTTGAGATGTGAAATTGAAAATGATGAGGCAGGTAAATAAATAAACAAACAAACAAATGGTTAAACGGATCTTTACCAGAAGTTAATCATCTGTTCCTCCTAGTATACTTAACAATCCCTGTGAGTTTCATCAAAATCCGTCCATAAAGTTCTGAGTTATCTTAATGACAGAGAGAATAACAGACAAACCCGACGAAAACATTAAGTACCTCCTTGGCGGAGATAAAAATGAAGGATTTATAGTATGTCGATGAAAACGCGAAACCTACGCACAAGAAGATTCCTACACAGGATCAACGCGCAGCCGCACAACAAGCCGGGAACAAAGAGGAAGAGTAAAATAAAGCATCAGTATAGGAGTGCGAGACCGAAAGGCAGCAAAGTGACATAACGCGGACAGACGTCCCGAAGGCCTGATGTCCCGAAGGCCTAGCTAAGCCTAAGGTAACTTATTGGGTCGCCCAGGAGCGCTGCTCCCCATAGCATAGTACTAGGGAACGTACCTAACCTAAGGCTATGGCCTATGGCCCCCTATGGAGTAAGCGACGTTAACTAAATCTTGTAGGTCGCATACCTAGCAATTTCCTAGCTAAATAAGACTTTCGACTATTATTAGGTCGTAGGCTTATCTTTCCTTAGTCCGTGTAATATATTTATACATAATATATACTGCAGTATTTATTTATAATTGAAATCTGTTTTCCTCCCTCCTAAGGCTCTGTCGGTGGCTCAGGTAGCCCTATGGATGCTTCTTTCACCAGACATTATATATGGGTTTTCAACAAGACAGGAACGAGTTTTCCCACCAGATATCTCTATCTTTTCTACGAGATTCTTAAGCTATTTCTTTTGGTAGTAAACATCTTCTACTAGGGACTAAGCGCTTTTTTCAGCGCTTTTCATTGATGTTGGGGGGGGGGGTTAATTTTCAAAAAGGATCATGCCTTGGCATTGAGATGGACTCCGGCCGTCAATGTGCACTCATTCGCATATCGAACGCTGGAAGAGCATTTCACTTTTCGTCCCAAATCATGGAAAGCGGACGAAAAAGCCGGTCTTCATTTTCTGCTTCGCGGGGCGAAAACAAATTTGACTTCTTTTGATTGCCCGGCGCTATTGCATCTCTTCATTTTGAGTTCGGTAAAAATGAAATTGATTATCTGATGCAATTTGGGAGATTTAAGAACTGCACGTTATTGGTAGCCTGGATTTGGATAGCTCCAAAGAGTGCGCACTTTTTACCCATATCCCACTGTGTGTAGCTGTAAGACTGCATCAAATTTTGATGTGAATTACAGAAAATTTCGAAGATTATTCATGTGCCGGTAGAGTATGTAATCTACTCGAGATTTAGCTGTAATATGTGTGCCTATCGGCTCGTTAAGGCACCTGTTCTCGCTGAACCGAACCTATCCTTTCATAGCACATACTTTGAGGAAGGCCACATAGTGAAGAGAGACCCGTTTTCTAGTTATGTAGTTATTACGGCGTTTGGGTAGCTTAGGCTTTCTTTATATCGTGAAGACGAGAATAAAGCTTCAAAGAAGTATCAACATATTAACGGGCAATTGACCATGTATGGTTACTTCTAAAACACTATTTCTGCGAAATCTCTTTTTAACCAACTGGTGAAGAGATAAATAGTTGTAATTTACTTCAATTTTTAGTGCTATTCTTAATTGGGTTAATTATTTCATTGCAATTTATTGTAAAATTTCATCTTGCGCTCGCTCTTCTTTGAAGAGTACTGAGATTCATCACCAGGAATTGTGAAAACAAGTCCAAAGACATCATCATTCTCTTGTACAAGGCGTTAGTGCGGCCACACTAAGAATTTGATGCTCAATTCTGGTCGCCACATCTCCATATAGCTTACTTACCTTTGCTAAGCAGTAGGGGCGTCTCTAGTGACCCCCCACTTTCCTTCCTTTGTCTTATTCTTGCTGATGACTTTTGTTATGTTCGTCCTTTTTTCCCCCGGATGCTGCTTCCATGTGCTGCGATAGTCTGTACGTAGATATATATATATGGGTGTCATGCTTTCCTGACATACTACATGTGCCTTCCTTTTCTTCTCTTTGTAATATCGTTATCGCGCCGAGACAGGCGTAACTCTTGATCTTGATCGTCCGCCTGAACCCAACTTTAACCACGCTGTGTTATATGGCCACAAAAGCTTTTTTCCGTAGGAATACAATAGGATAAAGAACCCCATGAAGGAAAATAATAAATATAATAAGGTTAAACGCAACTTTCGCGGGACAGGGACACGATAAAGCCAAGCCAAGTTCTCTGACGCTCAGTTTCTTATTTCATTGCATCGAATCACAGCCTGCAGGGGAAAACTATAACGCCGATCTAAGTTTTTCGATTTTCCAAATGCCTTGAACTCTTTTTCTCTTAGGTCGAGAGAGTAGACTTTGTAAGTTCTCTTCAGCTCAAGTTTTCTTCGCTTAAAAATTCCTTGGATTGTTGAAGGTCTCGTTACTGCGGCGCGGCCGAGTTGGCAGCGAGACCGAACTGTTGGAAGTAATATGTTCTACTTCGATAATGATCTTCTGTCCTATGTTGTGGGGAGTTGTGCCGCAGGGGAGAGAATGGGAAGGGGAGGGAGGGGGGGCTTCGCAGCGTACTTTAGCATTTAGCTTGGACTTCAAGACACCTTTCTCTCCTCGCCCAGCTTCATTTCTTCATTGTTTCTATACCTACTTCCGCTATCTTCATCTTTCCCGATTTGTTCCTATGCACAGTGATGCGCCGCGGCGTGGATGGGTTCCGCTGTTTTCTTGTCCTGCTGCTGGTTTTTTCCTCTTCTTCTCTTAAATCCCTGCTACGGTGGTTAGGTTGGCTGAGGCCGACGTGTACAGTAACGTTGATAAGAATGGGGTAGAACGATCTGTGTAAACGATGTCAACTACCTGGTATGAATTCTTTCTTACGAACCGTTGTGCGTAACTTAACACGTACTTATACGACACTGAAACAGTTTTGCAAAGTGATATACGCATTAACAGACGTTTATCCTTTAGTAGACGTTGAAAGTGTTGTAGGCAAACTAATCTGAAAGGGGTAAAGATGGGGGATACCTTTAGCTCTACCGGTATATCATTTCACAAGAAAGCTTCAGTTACAAAAAAAAAAAAAAAAAATTCTCTATCAAAAGTTTAATCATCGTAGTTGGTTGATTGTTATTCAGAGTCTGGCTGAGCTGAATAACTTAATTATAATTTTGTGAGAATAGAACGGTGTTTGCAAAACTGTGTCTGCCTCATACGAGAGGCGTACGAAAAAGAAAAGCTTTTAGGCATCACTGTAAAAGAAGCGTTGGTGCATTGTCAAACTTATGATTTTTTGGGAGTACAATCTTTTTTATAACTAATCCTGCCAAATTTTGATGTTCTAAAAAAGTTAAGCATATCGTTGAAAAATAATTATCAAAAATTCTTTATTCCTTTCTTTTATTTCTGATGCTCAAAGCTTTTCATACATCCATCGTATCACGATTGAATTATAGATGAGGTTTGGTTCCGTTTCAGGGGCTCTTTAGCTACTCTAGAACTGGACTAGCCTGGTCACGTTCCGGAACTTGCCACTGAGACCAGTTTTGCAGTACAATTAAGAAATTTCTGTAGGTCAGTGGAATGTTTTGACTCATACTATCTGCGGGAGTTGTAATGGGATTTATCGACGCCCGCTGAATCCCGCTATGCAAATGTACTCTCAAATTACTAGCGGACGTTCAGTTCGGCCTTCATTTAGCTTCAGTACATTTCAAAGACATCTCGGATACCGACTTTCACTATGTATCTGTACCAAGGAGGTAACAACGGCTCCCGGAATTGGAAGCTAATATTCTTCCTTGGGCTGAACCCTGGCTGGCTCGCTGACTGTCAGTCTCGCTGACTGGCTGCACAAATGGCTAGGAGCCTGTGATTGGTGGGAAAGGATCGGCCATCGAAAGTAAAATATATATATATATATATCCCGTGGCCAGTAAAGCGTAATGTAGCTGTGTTCCTTTCTTCTATTCAACCTCCTTGTTCATAACAGCATGTGAGCTGAACGTGCGCTCATAGGTTGACTGTGTGATTGCATGCATAGTATTGCTCCGGCATTAGAGACTTAATGAGCATGAGGCGTTTTTTACATCTATAGATAAGTGCTTTAGTTGGTGCAGGAGTATAATGTAAGGGAGCCGTTAATTGTTCGATACAATATTTTGGTAGGTGAGAATTGGGGGAAATTTCTGCCTAGCCACACCTTAACGGTTTCAGCGACTTCTACAAGTCATGTTATGACAGCGTCGGAATGCCCATTCAGCTTTGCGTATTATTCAGACCTGCGTAAACTGTGTTGTACTGGCTTTTAGTTGGGAGATATTTGTGTCATGCAACCCCTTTGGCTGTGTGAGGAAAATGATTAGATTAGATTAGATAGGCAGCAGTAGACGAACCAAAAGGCCCATTCCCAAAAAGACACCGGGACTTACACCCCGATCCTCTATGAGCTATTGCCATTATGTTAGTAGAATGTAGAGGAATGGAGAAACGAGAAGAGAAAAAATGGAAGACGTAGTGTATCGTATTTATCTCTTCTTCATTTTAAAACATTTTTATGTGATCCAATGTAATGATAAATATGAACAATATGTTCCGTACAATTGTACAGACAGTAATAGACGACAGTGATGACGACTCTTGCTCTCGACAACACGTACGTAGCAGTAGTCTTACGTATGTTAATGCATTAATGTGGTAAAATACTGTTTTAATGCATTGAATTGCCAGGCTTCTCTAATTGATCAAAAGTATACTACCATGTGAGCAAACATATGATCAGTAGGATCATACGAGCGTGAGGACGCTAACTTGGGGTAAATGTTGCCGCATCTACTGTCGAAAGTAGGTAGTAGCAATTCATATGCATATTAAATTGATTAAAAAAGTTTTACTCGGACAAAAATTGTTTTTTAAATTAAAAAAAATTGAGGATAAAGATTATATAAAATAAGTTATAATTAAGAAAAACTCTGCTTCTTAACTTTTTTCAAAAAAACCCCGAGGCAGCAACAGATTCAGGCCTATACCGATGATAACCTATCACATGGAAGGCCTCCATATTGGCTCTACTTATTTCATGCAAAAATATAATTTTGGATCAAAATTTTCTTCGGTCAGTGGATACTAGTATATTTCATTCTAAAATACAAATATGAAGTACCTCAAGGTCAAGATTTCGATACTCAGTGATGAAACTCATCAAGTAAAGCCTCAGACGACTCAGGGGGCAACTAATAGAAACATTCAAGTACTTGAATGGCTTCAACGACGTACCTATAACAGGACTCTTTGAAAGAGATCCCAATGATCGCTTGCGACACAACGGTCAAAAACTCAAG
>LQNS02000137.1:1504094-1523869 GCA_001587735.2 Parhyale hawaiensis
GTGGTAACCGTCGAACGCCTCCAACATAGGGCATGGACAGCATGGCTGCCTCGTACATTGTTTCCTCCAGATACCGCAAGTGGTCATCTGCGGTCTGAAAGTTGTCCATCTCTATTTGAGTAAAGGAGATACGCCGAAAAGGGCTCCTTTTTCAAGAAATCAGGACAAGCACAGTTCTCGATTTCCCGGGGGAAAGGAATCCTTACGTGGAACCCATACACAGGGGTGTGCTTGCTCTCGATCACAGCTGATGGGTTACAGCAAGTCGGAAAAGATAAACTGAACTAGAACGTATCGTGGCGCAAGACCATCACCCGCGATGGGGGAAAATTCATCGAAGTCATTTTTGATGGCCAGCTAGTCCTAGTTTCTCAAATGGATACAGTGCCCAACAAGGCTAGAGCCACGCTGACCGCCTGTTATATATGCGTTTCGCACATACAACATTCCAATGTGTTAGCCTTAACATTCAAATGTATAGACGCATTCTTTGTATCACGAGTTCATGCCTAGCGGATGTAACTACCGCCGGCTTTCAGGTCACAGAGCCTCTAAGATAAAGAACCGAAAAGGTCGTTTACGACGTTACAAAAATGTGCTGGTAAACAAGCACCGCCTATTAGCGACATGCGAAATTCTCAATGACCTTCCGGCCGGAACCTACATCAGTAAGAGCTGTCTGTCAAAGCCTGTAGCCAGAGTTTCGAAGATATTTGTTATGCTCTTAAACGTACTGTAATTTACCGGCGGATTTCCGACTCGAATCCGGCGGAAGCAACCGGTGTTCTATTGAAGCCGGGATTTATAGGTATTTAAGGCGCTTGCACGATCAAGCGTCAGCTTAATTCGGTACTTGGCATTGCAGTACCAACATTGCCGACGGCATTCTGCTTGTAACACTATTTAGATGTAGACCTTGTACTCAATTATCTGCATCTATCAAGTAGCATGCTTGCTACTTCTTATTGGATAATAATCTTCTAAGTCTTGTATAATAAGATGCAAATAAACAAGAAGATCTTTACGAGATTCCTTCACCATCCAGCACTGTAGCCTGTTAACTATACTCGGCCTTGAAGTTCGTTGTCACAATCTCACAACCACGTACAGTGACGAACTCACTTAGAACTTCACCCGCACAAGAAATACAATATATTACACCGCCCCGTTCAGATCTCTAAATAATAACATAGGAAAAATGGGATGCCTCGAGGCGTGAGAAGATCTGCTGCGGTAGAAGCAAATTCCCCGCAGTGGAGGCAAATTCAACACCTTCATTTTTTATGGCCAGCTTGGCCTAGTTTTTCGGCATGGGTCACATCTAGGTCAACCCATTGTACTCCGATTAAATTGTCATACTTGAATCTTCAACGAAAACATCATCACCTCTCTCACTTCGTTCGCGGATAATAACAAATGTATATACATATCGTAACATATGTATAGTATAAAATTAAGTTGAATCAAATTTGGCTTTACTAAATGGTGCGTTGCAAATCCAAGTTCCCAATAGGAGTTTCTGTAACGAAATTCAGTAGTTTAATTTTTTCATGTTCAGTGAGAACTCTAGTTCCTCATTCTTACTATATAATGCATTAATGCATGAAGAGAAGAGCCTTGGTACGATTGAAATATTTTTACACGGCCATATGCTGTAAAATTTAGCTTCATTCATTACTCAGTCAGTCGTCACAATAATGACCAACATTACACTCTACATTGTTACTGCAGACAGAAAATTATTGCTCTGTAGTTTATTTATTACTAAAATAATTATTCATGCCAAGGACAGGCACAAGAATGCAGCGTTAATCCGTTAAAAATATTGTCGAAAAGATTTGATTGAATGAATGGAACTTACAACGAAGACAATACATAATTTAGCAATGATTCAACTATCACTCAGTCGCTGCATTAGAAATAACGCACTGATGTAGATAAAAGCTTTGCCGATTAATTTTAACCCCTTAATGCATTAACCCGTATATACACGTCCAACCAAAACTTATCACTTTTCCGTTATCCCGCATATACTCGTCCAAATCAATTTTTGAGGCATTGAATCGCACTAGGCGGCATTTACGCAGACCTAAGTGTAGCATTATGAGCCACAGACGTAAGGATGCGTCTTGAATGCTTTAACGTGCATCTGACAGCGCTGCAGCTACCAACACTCGTTGAAGCTTGCGTAAGTCTAATGCCAATGCTGTAGCAAGCCGTTAGGGATTGAATGCATACGTTTAGTGCCGGCTGTGGTTCGGTCGATGCAGTGGTGTGTTTAGTAGTTGTATTACGCTATTTTTTCGTGATAAACAACCCATAAAAACGGCCAAAAAAAGTGTTTTTGAGCCGAGCAGCCATGTGGACGAAGATTCTGATCAAGAACGTCTAGAAAGCTCAGAAAACAGTACAGCAGTGCATTACCCCGTGCTTTGAAAGACATCACGCTACTCCATAAATCTAAGTACTACATTTCTGTACAGCAATAGTAGGCATAGCACACACGCAAGTAAAATTATCATGTATTCTCAATATTATAAGCTGTCGAACTTACTGCATTCTATTATCGTTAGGACGTATATATGCGGAAAAATGACCACAGTCAATTTCGTTGTTACCAAACTCATTTATTATAACGCAAAAATTAAATTTTTCTTCATTTATGAGTTTGCTACGTTGCATACTTTATAAAATAATTGGATTCAAATTGAATAGAATTTAAAAACAAAATTCGTGCATTAAGGGGTTAAGTAAGAACTTTTTGCGTAATAGAGATCGCATAATTTGGTTAGATCAGCGGAAATAGAGACAGTTTCCTCATCGTTGCGTATTTTTGCTGGGCGCAAAACAACTTTATTACTTACGGAGGGCGCGAGTAGAACGTAAGTTAGTAAATTAACTTTTATTTCGAAAGAATAGATATTCAGCACTGTCTCAGTTCACTTTATTTTTATTACATTCATGTTAGATATTGGCTATAGGCTATAGCATACAGAACCTAATGTACTATAAGTTTAAATGTAGCAGATAAGTAGCTATAAGTTATATTATCATTCACGTCAATATCTATAATTTATTAATAAACTCTTGTAGCACAAACTGGCATGAGTCACAAGTGTATAGAGTTATTTAATTCGAATGCAGCGGTGTGGTTCAATAATTATTGTGGCCGGAAAATCCTTGGCTATCTAGATTCTGGAACAGACTTTGACTCTGTAAAGCTCAACTATTTTTGTTTGGTTGGAATAGTATTATTGGAAAGTCTAAGCATGTTTTAAAGCGTAAAGTGCAATCAGCTGCTTTTGTAAAAGTTCTGTTCGCATTATTTTGAAACCTGATTAAATAAGAGTTCGCGATTAAAAAACTCTACGGATAAACAGAACAGAATTTAAGTAGGTATCGCTTACTCTATGCGTAAAGTGAAATCACACTGTAAGAGTATAATGATATGCATATAGTTTACTGGTACGTAAATTACATGCTTGCGCCCTATCAATATGACATAAGATAAACTGGTTTGCTCAACAGCAAACAAATCCTTTCTTTTTCCAAGTTTCGGCATCTAACACTCGGAAACGTCTTACAGTAAATTTACTTGTAATCAATGACATTGTTACTGATTTTCACTTCTTTCCCACAGCAACGCTCTAATTGCTCCAACTTCATGATTCAGAAAATGTGCAGAGGATAAACGTAAGCAGCGGGCAAGATATTCTCCAGAACAGAGCCACAGAGAGACAGAGCTGTGCAAAATGTTGTTTCGCTGAAGTGATTATTTTCTGCCGTCATTTAAGGATGGCGCTGGCAGCTAAGTTAAAGATAATTAGAAGACAGATAATAAATTGCTAAAATCCTCGCGGAAATCGACAGATTGCAGCACATCATCATGCAATGGCAGCATAGCAGGTAGTGAGTTGGAACAGATATTGTCCGCAAGGTGCGGACACACAGGTGGAGATAGACACTGGTGCCGATACTTCCTCGCATGCGTTCACCACCTGTAATTGTAGCTCTACACGGGTCATCTGCTTTTCTTTCCCGACTTTCCTACTGTTCCCATGCGCGGTGTTCCTGTGCTTTCTGTTCGTTGCGACATACCACGTGCTGCTTTCTTCATGTATCGTGCTATTGTTTACGGGGGACTTGGGGAAATGAACAATACTAGTATCACATTTAAACTATGCATAGAAATGAAGAATTATAGATATTTAAATAATTCCATGCTGTATCTAGAACATCAGTTAGCTAAATTAGACGCACGTAATTAGCTCCAATAATTATTATGACCGAACTGATTCACTATTGGCTTGCGTTGAACGTGAGTGGGAACGCCCTCGCGCATCGGGTCAAAGTCTCTATTTACATGCTATACTTCCTTTTCCTCTCTTGAAGCGCCTTTTTTGAGCCTAGTGAGGCTTAATCAACTTATAAATGACCATACTTTATTCTAGTTCTTACGGTTTCCACCGGTCGTCATTACTTACTGTGCAAATTATCAGTTCTTCTGGTTGAAATACCGATGATGACAACCAGTTTATGCTAAGTGTAATGCTGTAGTGGTAGTTTTCAAAGTAGGTAACATACAATTGCTAGGTTTGTGCAGGACTTCCGGAAAGTTGGCAAACTTCCGGGTTAAACGGGACTTGAATTTACACGGCATCATTAATGGAGCAGATGTTAACTTGTGGATTGCAGGCACCGCTAGTGAACATTGCCAAGTAGCTACATGTAGTGTGGCCTCAATCAGAAGTTCATTGGAAGTTTGTGTGACTATAGAACTAAAGCGGCAGCACTTGCGGGGTTATGATCTTAACGAACAATATTGACAAGCTTGTTAATTTTGATATTTTACAAGATTTGCCGACCGATGTGCACTGCACCTCGTATTAGAGGGAGATATGTCTATGTAATTCCTGCCAAATCTCCGGCCGTCCGAAAAGCTGAAGTTAGGTTTTAGCTTCTATGGCGAGCAAGAATTATTAGGGGAACTAGCCAATATATAAAGATATGAAACTAGTGACGAAGATATCCGTCTACCCTCCAAAATTCAATATGTTCAATAATTTCTCAAAACCTTGTGTTTGTAGACTTGAGTTGTTTATGCAATTATAAGAACGTGAAAAAATGTGCAACTCAATTTGAAGAAAAATGGGTAACTTGGAATAAATAAGAGTAAATTCTGCTCGAGGTATAACAACTAAAGTTTTCATGCAATCGGAAAAATCGTCATTAATATTACTAGATGACTCTGAAAGTGCATACTTCCGCCTAGCAAGACAATGTTGACGAAAAAATCAAATTGCCTTTAAACATGTTCATCACCACTTAAATTAGGTCATGTGTGCTTCTTGGCATTAATAACAGTTCCCGTAACATCCGTCTGCAAGTTTTCTTAATCATATTGTGACAAGTACTAAGAAAAACATATATATATAATAATTATATGTAGTCAAACATAAAAAAAGGAAAAATTTGGTTAATTGTGTATTTTTAAGATTTCTATCATACATGTAAACTAGCGGGACCCGCAAAAATTCCACGGTTAAATAATAATGTTTTCACCTACCTTCGTTTCACATAAGGTAGTGTTCCTGTAATTTAACCTACACCGTCTAATCTAAAGTCCGCCCGACAGAAGCTGCAGAAGCTGTTATTACTGTCAATACATATTCCTTGGAAGATTGGACGTCTTGGACCATCGTTGTTTAATGAATTAATTGACATCTTCAAGATCTTAGTTGTTATTTACCCAAGCTTTCGTTTTGCTCAACGCAAAACGTTTTCAAGGGTGAAAAACAAGAATGCGAGACGATACAAATGATCAGATTTTGGTGATAGCAAAAAGTAGTGTCAGAACCAATTTGAATTTTTCGTTAACGTTGTCTTGCTTGGCGGAGGTATGCGCTCATATGAATGCCCTAGTTGCCACATTTTTCATAAGTTCTCATCATTGCAGGTATTTTTATTAAATGATGATTACAACATTTTGCTATAGTCAGTCATTAGATTATTATCAACCTATTTGAGCCATGATAGTTCTCTCGTACTTCCCGGTGAAGCGATACTTGTAAGATATTACAAAATATTTATTTCAATCTCCTTATAAATATGGATGAAAAGCGATGGCCAATTTAGCTTTAAAATAGAAAGTATTTTTTTCGTACAGTAAAAATAATTGGCAGTCCTTTCACAATTTTGTCACCGCATCAGAATCAAATCTAGATTAGTTCACTAATATCACTATCGACGGCCCTCGGCAAACATTCACTAATTCTGCCATCTTGTTATTATGTGTATTGCAGATGTGGCATTTGATAGACATTAATTGGAACACTATGCTGTATGAGCAGCCCACAACAGGTCAATATTGTGAAGAACAATAAATATATAGCCAAGATAAAGAACAAAATTTCCAATTATCTATTGTAGTTATACAGGGTATGACATGGTTTTACGATTCCTTATTGTCCAATACATGCGTGTGAGCGTAGGCGTGTAAGTATATAGGTATAACTAGGTGTACGAGCGTATAGATGTTATAAACATTTACAGCACTGGAAACACATACGAAGAACAGCGGTATAACTGAAGAAAATGAAAGCAACCATGGCAATTCTCTAAGTAAATAAGCAAGTGACCAGCTTCATCAGTGACTATTCTAGTGACCATGCAAGTGACTATGACAACATTAAAATTTCATGGTAACTGGAGGCAAATCCCTGATCCAAAAATAAAGAGGCAGCGTGCCGAATACCATGCATCCAAGAATTAAGTATATAAATTAACCTCCAGCGGTAACGCTTGTCGGTAAAAGATTGCAATAACATGTCGAATCAAAGCTGAATGTTTAGTGCAGCCCTCATACGCCTACCGAAGCAAATGATGGCTCCAGTTCTAATATTCCCTCACACTGATGTCAAAATTGCTCAATTTCAACGGTTCAGTGCATTCGTTTGAGGCAGTTTGCATCAAATTTGCATGAAAAATTTGCTCTAAATTTAAGTTTTTGTAACGGTATACATTTTAGAGCTCACAGCGCGCGTTAATTTTGTTTAAATTTGGCAATAAAGGCTGCTTAGGATTTACTGATATCGTGTCATCGCTTGGGTAAATTCTATGGTGAGCAGTTATTTATGCATCATTTACAAGAAAAAAAAGCCTTAACAATAAATGCTGCAGTAATCTGCATGCGCCGAGTTATATAAGCTAACGTTTCAGTAAAACCGATCATCAGACCACATTTCTTGGCGAAAAAACTTCACCGTGACGAACTATCAAGTATTTTATTAAGAGTACTTACAGACTTTTAACATCAGATAATGATGATTCTGCGTTGAAAAAGATTTTAGGAATCTTGATCGGCCAGAGTTTCTGACCCATACACCACGTACCTTTTTTGAGAGAGACGTTAATGATCGCATGAGACGCCACAGTCGAAAACTCAAGCATAAAGCTAAAAGAACGACCTGAAGCCAGCAGTTCTTTCAGTATTTCATGGTGAACATCTGGAATAGACTTCCCATTCCACCCCCACCTCTCGACATTGCCGTTGAGGAGACAGTCAATGCGTTTAAAAATCATCTTGACTAACATTGGGAGAGACACCCTCCACAGCTAAGAATACCGCCTCCAGGAATTATAATCTCTTAACGACTAAAGCTTCGGAGGCCATCTTAATCTGTGATCTCTCTTCTGCCCCAACTGACTTGATGTCACTAAGCTCCGCAGATCTGTAGCTATGAATCATGCTTGCATGATCGTTTTTTCTCTTTTTCTTCTCTCGCCCTCAATCATCTAAATGATACTGACGCAATTGCAATAGCTCATAGAGGGCCGGGGCGTAAGTCCCAGTGGCTCTCTAGGAATGGGCCTATTGGTCCGTCTACTGCCGCCTATCTAATCTATTCACAAGTAGACCTCTGTTGCCAGCTGCTCTCTCTTCTTACGTTTTGAGGCGCACCTCTGAGCAGCATAGTTAATTAGCTTTGTGCGGCTATAGTAAGAGGCCTGCCGAACCAGATTTATCCTAACCTATCCTTAACTAACCTGACACAAACGATCAGGTAGGCCACATACTGTATTGGGGCCATGAATTTATAGGAATCTCAATAAGCCCGTTAGTTTCAGACTAATTATCCCTTTACCGTCTACACATTTCATCAATTTTGAGAGGAGAAACAACATTTGAAAATTGGCGGACTAATCCTTATGCAAGAACGGCTTAGTGTAAAACGTGCAGCAAACACTGAGAGTAATTCCTACCTTATCGGGAATGTGCACTCCAAAGAGAGAAGCAATTCCTAGAGCGATGATCGGCAGCCAGCACGCTGCGTCAGTGGCAACAATAAGTGTCATCCTCCGTCCCATGGTCGTAGCGGTGTCGTGGGAGGCGGAGGATCCTGTGCTATTTTTCGTGGATCTGCTGATGTTGTGGCAGACACGAGCGTCCGTGTAACGCGCCTCCCGCTGTGTCTGGCGAGCGACTGAGTACATGATGCCGTAACTGACAGCGATGACCGTGAACGATAGCAGGTTGATTACTGAAATTGAGAAGCAAGGGGATCCTCATATTACTTTGGGAATTACTTTCCTACGGCTAAGTGAACTGTGGAGATAACTCGCTGTTAGCCATCCTGCTGGTCACGGACTGCAGCATCACCTCTGCGCAAGATGGGTTGCGTGCATAACGCCACATGGACCTCGTCCGAAGTATCATCAAGGTAATCAAGGTAAGGTATGATAGTATATATGTGGCAGCGATGTGAGAGATGTGATAAAATTATCCTATTGTAAAGTCAACTTGACCGGATGTCTCGACTGGGAAACTCACATGTACAGTTTATGCTGCAAATATAGGCTAACTGGCCGCAAAAGAATGTACGGCTGCAGTCGACCATAGATTGTCAAGAGCATGGCGCCAGAGACGGACGGTTCTTATGCAACTATCTGCTACCCTCCGACCGTCTCCATTTCTGGTCAGAGCCAGTACCTCCGCAGTAACGTCCAGACACCGAAAAAAATGCTGACTCAGAAGCCAGGTGCTACGAGAATTCAATGGGTGCATAAAAAAGTAAGTTGATGTCATTTTAATGGCACACTTTCCCGTGTTTCAAGTCGTTTTCACAGTAGGTGCGTAGAGATCTGGAGTTAGGGAATCACTGCTTTGGAGAGGTTTAGGATGCAACCTTCGAATAATCTGTCAAGGAAATCTCAACCCATTAATGCATAAACAATTTATAGCTCTCTTAAGGAGGGCTCACACAGCAGTCAAATGACCAAGTTTCCTTAACTAATCATCCGAATGATTTCTGGAACCGTCATGAGCACAACTGTATTTCTACTAAAGAAAGTTGCTAAAATGTTTACCGTGAAGTCAAATTACTCAGCAAGAGACCCTAGAAAAGCCTCTCTCGGCTGCTTCTTCAAACGTGGAGGGACTTAGCTTTGCACTTTTGTCTCGTGTAATTGCCACAGGTACTCTTTCATTTGACTATGGTGTGAACCCACCTTACAAGCTACAGTTTCTACATCATCCTGTTTTAAAATGACTATGCACAGGTGGCTTCCTTTTCCCTTTTTGTCTCATCCTATTTAACGTTACGCTATACCCGCTGCTTGAAGTGTAGTCTTAACTGCATCTCGTTAGTTAATCCCTTAAATTTATCCTGACGTACACGTTGTCCCTTTGCAGCAGCAAGATTTCCACGGTAATGTACTAATTTTATAGGTTTCAAAGATTGAAGAAATGCCAGCAGTTTATTGAAAGTAGATTCAACTCTTGCACAAGGTGAGAATGAATGTAAGGACCGTATTTATTGACTCCTTGTTAAAAGAAAGTACATCCCAATAAAATTACCTGCAATAAACTGATAAGTTGTGGCAGTGAGATTGGTTCGTTTGGCAAACAGATAAACAGAGACAGACTCAAACAGGAGCCGCCTATGGATTCCGTGACGGATTTCTCCCTTCTAAATGCCGTGTGCGAGTGCAAGTTACATTGCGCTTTGAAAACCTGGCCAAAGTTGTACGTGCAGCCACAACATATATAAGCGAGAGTCCAGGACCAAAGAGCAACGATTGCAGGGCGTACCGTACTCTTAAAGACGACACTAATTTTCATCTCCCTGATTCAGAAATCCGGAAAGATGGTACACCCACCGTATGTACCATCAGGGCGTGTCTACAAGGGTAGATTCATCTTAGCATTAACATGCGTTGCCTCACTGCAGCAACTCACCTAAGAAGATGAGGACCGAGTACTCCCAGCCGTTGGGCTTCTCACTGGTGATGTGCAGGGCGAGACAGACGCCCGACCGCCCGTAGAAATTATTGAAGTAAGGGATATTGGAGAGAGGAAGGGCGGCCAGGAACATCACCACAGCCCACATGGCCACCATCACTGTCCTCGTCAGCCGCATATCCAAACGGCGGCCCCCAAACGGGAATTTGATGACCAGCAGCCGATCCACTGTGATGACTGCAACCAGAAATGGTTCTGTCAATGGTTATGGCTCTGTGATACCCGAGGACTCTCTGCTCAAGACTTCAGTAACATTTGCTTGCATTAGATAAGGTTGCGTAAACTCGAGAGCAAAATTTCTAAATTGGCCATGCACACTTCATTGCAATAAATCTTGTTACCTGAAGCGTATCGCTTACCTCATGGGAAGCTTATCCACGTTGGCAACCCTAATTTATATATTTAACTTCGCCAATGAGGTTATGGTTTCGCCCTGTCTGTCTGTTTCTCTGTCTGCCATTTTAAGAAAGCTCAAAAAGCTATGGACGAATCTTTACGAAATTCACAGGGCTCGACAGATATGTTAGGAAGAACAGATGATAAGCTTTTGGTGAATATCCGTTCAACCGTTTGTTTGTTTACCTGCCTCTTTTTTTTTTTTTTTGTTAGAACCATAATGCAAAAGGTTATAGACGGATTTTCATGAAATTTACACGAATTGTTAGGTATGTCAAGAAGAGAAAACGCGCAAGTTTTTGTAATGATCTATTTGTTTGTCTCTATGTTTGATTTTATATTTGTCAGCAACATAACAAGTGAGAGTTACAAATATTGTTGGAAATGCTAAAGGACAGAAATCACCAAATTTTAGTGATGATCAGTCCGTCCGTCTCTTTATTGACTACTGTTTGTTTCAGTGTTTGTCAGAAAATAACTGAAAAAAGTTACGGATGGGCCTATAAGAAAATTACAGAAACTGCCATTACTGTCAAGAAGCGCAAATGACCCCGAATTTTGGCCAACCCTTCATAATCACTGGCTCGGAGAGTGGTTGTAAATGTGTATTTCATGCAGATGTTCTGTGTACGCTAACCACAAACCAGCGCTTACATCATACTTGCAATGTAGGCAATGCATGAGAAATATTTAACACTTATATTCAGGTGACATGTTTAAAATATTGCCTGTACGTAATGTTTTTACAATACTTTCCCCTGCGCACAATTTAATATACTGTAATAAAATATTTCATCGGACATCACTATTCAATGATCTTCTCCATTTTAACTATATCCGATTATCATAAAGTAACTTTCACAATCTTGCAAGAAGGTTATGATCACCAGCGTTTCAAAGAGAAGTGTGTTAAATTTTTTGGGTCTATTAATATGCGATATATAGGTTCCTCCAGGTCAGACACCTAATAAGAGCGTTATTATACGGTATTTATTAGCTAATGTTCAACCTGGAGCAGTATCATTGTTACGTAATGATCGTTATTGAAATCCCACCATAGGTCACGTATCCTGCAGGTCACGAGGAGTCATGTGCAACAATGTCAGTATTATGACACTAACGTGATAGACTAAAAATCTGGCCCCGCTGACTGCATAATAACCTGACAATAATTATTAGACTGATCGTTTATTGGCTTTTGACGTCCGCTCATCAAAAGATATACAGAGTGTATTGGATCTCATTGCCTTTGTCCTCTACAACATTAGTGACCTATCGTAACTGCCAAGCCATAACTTAATTAAATGTTGAACTTAATATCCCGCAGGTAATCTCGTCATGAAATATTTGATGTTTACGGTGTCTTGTTAATTCAAAAGCGACAGTCCACAGCTTTGACTTTAGTGACGTCATTAGGTTGCCCAAAGTTCATATGAAGCGGCTGACACGTATCTTATTGGTGTATAATTGCCCTGAAGAGATCTTAAAGATGGTAGTGTCAACCATTAATTTCTTAAGCCGGTATAACAAACAGCAATAATTACATCGTGAACAGCGATTGCAAAGCTCTTAGAGCTTCGCTTACGATACACAATAACGCCTTTGATGCGGTCCAGCTTGTGATGGCTAGACGCTTCATGACGTAATCAATCGTATTATAAATTTGCGTGGGTGGAAGTTAATTAGAGGACATGGAGTTGTTGCTCAATATACCTACAACGTAATTCAGTTGAGACATAAATGAGAAATACAGAGAGGCATGTTCACATGTGATAAACAAGGTGTTCATACCGGCAGATTGGAGCATGAGATAGCTATAAAATAGCAGTCAAATGTTATGGGAAATAAGAGAGGTGTAAATGTGGCTCTTGGCTTGCTGAAGGTCATTACGTTGCGTGTGTACGTTGAATGAATAACGCTTTCGGTCTTGCGCTCCAATTTTGGGAGTGAACAGTACCGCATAATGATGCACAGTTTGCTGGTTGGTCTGTCTATCCGTTGTCTTCACAGTACTACAGCAGGGAAATTAGTTTATTCCAGGGCGAAGTAGCCGTTGGTTTACCAAATTTGAAATTTAGCCGTTGGAGATGTCCGAAGTAGCTCTTAGCAGTACTATGTATGCTGAAAGTGTTTACTTCCTTCCCGCAGCAAAGCTTGATTTACGCCGAGTTCATTTCCCACATTTCGAGAAAAATATCAGCGAAGGAAAAGGAAATATGTTGCAGCAGACTCACACAGGAAACCGAAGAAAGCTCATGGGTTTCACTGTCGGCGGGCGCAATAGTTATAACGCCTCCTCAGTGACAACAACAACGGTTATACAAAGAAGGAAGTGACATGTAGTATGACAAAACAAACGGAAAACCTACAATTGACGATGTAAACACGTCGGGACCCCCCAGCCCGTGACCCACGAAGTCCGGACGGGGAACGAAGTTCAGAGCAACAGATGTCTGTGAACGAAACTAAATGGAGCAGATGCCTGTGAACGAGACTAAGTGAAACAGAGGCGTATGAAAGAGTGAAGAAACGCGCGACCCACCAAGTATGAAGGCAATACAACACATTCTAGTGGTTACTTCACTAGCTGTAACTAGGTACGGAGAACCACCGTTCAAGAGAACCGTCAGTTGAGGAAGAAGAGCCCAATCGGAAATTATAGGCATTTATCGGATTCCTCTGAGAAAATAGTGAAAGGTATTCCATAAATGCCTATAATTTACGATTGGGCTCTTTTTTATCAACTGACGGTTCTCTTGAACGGTGGTTCTCCGTACCTAGTTACAGCTGATTAATTTAATCAGAGCAGCAAAACTCAGTTTGAACGGCAGCATATCAGGAATAAAGAAGGCTGTTTTTCCAAGTACGCTAAGCTTATTGGGAAAATTGAACTCACCGAGACCACACCTAAAAGAAGTTATTTACTGTATCTGCTATATTAATCAAAACCTATAGAGCGACTGTACAGGTGTTTCTACAAGAGGAGAAGGAAGGGGCATTGAGAATATCAGTAGAAATGACACTTTTAGCGGTAAACAGCCTGCTATTTACGGCTTTAGTGTCTAGGGCTATGTCACGCCTTAAGTCCCAAAACAGTCACTCTTCCAGCTCCCTCACAGAGAACAAGCCAACATACAAACAGCTGCCGTAAATTAAATAATCGGCAGAAATATGGAACCCACTCACGAATGTGTTCCCATACTAAATGAAAGAACATGGGAACAGTAAATCGGGAAAAAAGAGGAAAAACAGAATAAAGCATCAGTAGGAGGAGCATGAAAATGGAAGGAAGCGAAGTGGGCACGAATGTTTGTAATATCCCTATGGCCGTGTAAGCTAAGGTGATAATACGGTGCCCTTGGGTGTGCGGCTCCCAAAAATTAGGATACACATTTATCTAACCATACCGTATGCCCTATGGCCCATATTATGCCCCTGCGTTTTCTGGGATAAAATTATTCCGGAGGCCCTCTCCTTGTCAGAATATGTATGGGTCCACGAATCCAAGGTTGTCCCGAGTGCTTTTCTGCAGGGGATGTTGCAGCTGGTCGCAGTTCCTGCTGGTTGAGAAGGTTAGCTTGTTGAGTTTGACAGGACCTCATACTTCTGTTTCGTGAGGGGGGGGGGGCGTCGATCGAATAGTGGTGATTGATTCCATTTGACTCCTACCTGCTCCCGTGTTGAGAGCCACGTACAGAAGGTTCCCTTCGCACCGGTGTTTCTGTCTTCTGTCTTCTTTTTCTTCGTCGCTTGGCTCTGTGTGGCATGGCTGAGCGAATTCGTTTAGCAGTGTTGTATAGGGTTAGAGATACGTGGCGCCTTATATTCCTGTCAGTAGTAGCGCACTGGCCACTTGTAGACCAGTAGCAGTCGAGATCTTCAGGCAGATAAAGAAAACGGAAGTCACTAAGCATTCGGCGCGATGGGACCGAGTACTGCTGCGCTAGTAATCGATTTGCTACTTGTGCGACTGCTACGACTAAAGCCCCATGACCGGCTCTCTCGCATATAGCACTGTTCGAAACCCATTCCTGGGATCGATTACATTGGTCATTACCAACTGATTAAGGATCAGGCGAGTAAGGTAGCCAAATCTGTTAGTGAACAACCATATTGCTTAATACGATGAAGTAATTAATGTTGGTATTGAGAACGCTAATGGATCAGTAAGTAAGTAAAACTTTAGAGCTCATGCGGCGCTTTAATTCAGCAGTCAGTAAATTTAACTGCATTTCCAGAACATATTAAAATAAAAGAATAATTTTTCTAGTGTTATCCATGATTTAGGGCTTCAACTATAGTTCAAAGTTCACGTCGATAGGCCAATTTAACTACCATAATTTGATGAATCATTCGTTATCTTCCTAAATGATGCATAGAGTACTTATTAATTCCGACAATGTATTCGCTGAAGAACAATTGAACTTGACGAGCGGCTCTGGTACAGAACGATTTAAGCCTCGCACTTTAAGTAATTCGGAAATTACTGGCCAAAAATAAAGTCAGAATTATATTAAAGGGTTGTTAATTGGCTTTGACTTTCTGGCTTCCAATTTGCAGTATGACTGGACATTTGAGCGGCGCAAATCATTATGATTTCCTGAGGATATTGCCTCATTCGATTCCATTAGGCACGTTTATTTCTCGCACACTTTAGAGTACAGTGTTGGCAGGCTCAATGGATCCGTGTTGAGGTATCATAAGTATTTAATGAATCGGTGGATGAATTATTAATGGGATGAATAATGAACGCAATGTATGACTTTGGTGTATAAATGATAGGCCTAGCAAATGCAGTAGTAGTAGTTTTCTCCTAGGTTTACCACCGCTCCCGCAATCAAGTGTGATCCAGACAGTGGGGCTCGGTGCAGCCGCCGTGGAGCGAGCACACCACGGACGACAAAGTGTTCAACCCTCGCTTGGCTGGTGGACGCGATCTGATCCCCCTTGGCGCGTAGGCTAAAAACATTCAAAATAAGCTTTGTTGTAGACCGTTGGAAAGAGCTCGATGAGCTGCACCAGCTGTGAGCCATCTAAAGGAGGTAGGGGTTAGTGGGGTTGAGTGAGTGGGGTTAGAAGTTTCGGCTAACACCGCGCTTGGAACAGCTGGCACCGATCATGCCCAAAATTGCTGGATTACACCCCGCTGGAACGCTTGGATACGATCGTGCTCATTTTTTTGTCGTAACTCTTTTGATATTCATCGAAGAAAAAAATGATACCATTGTAGTCGGGAGGAGTTTTTCGATTATGAAAAACTAAAAAAGTAGGTATAGGTTCAATGCAGCAAGCCGTATGCCATCTAGAGATAACTAGAAAATTGGTGTATTCCGATTGTCACGTTTATTTTAGTAATAACTCTTTTATTATTCGTCGTAGAGAAAACCGTTGGTACCGTTGGATTCAGGAGGATTTTTTCTATTAGGACACTCTACAAAAAATTGGTATAAGTTCAATAGTAAAGGAATGGCCAGCAATTTCCCATAGACGGTAGAGGTGAAAATCTACAGCCTGTACTCTGAAGTTATGGGAGCAGTTTTGGACGGATCAAAAAAATGAAAAGCCCAATACATAGAGCAACATTTTCTTTACAAAACACAGTCAATTCGAAGCTTCTAGCACTAATAATAAATAAACAGCAAGCTAGAGAGTTGACCCATCATCTGCGGCAAAGTTTGGGAAAGTTTATTACAAGCGATGGTTAATATCACATTGTCTCGACTCGGCCACGTGCGCTACTACTGGCAGGGAAACACGGCACAAAGGACAGAAAGGATACTCGAGCGGACGACCCCTTTCGTGGCCTTCCACACGAGAGAGTGGAGGAGTCCCGCGGACGATGTCAGCTATTTCGATCGGCAGCCCACCTCGCGGAACAGAAGGCGAAGTATAGAGAACCTACCTAACAAACTAACCTTCTCAGCAGGAACTGCGGCCAGCTGTAACATCACTTACGGACAAGGCAATCGGGACAGCCCTTGGGTTCGCGAGGCCCATCTATATTGAGACAGGGAAAGGGCCCGTCAAAATATGCCCCTGAGGGCCATGGCAAACACAGCTAATATGCAATATGCTTCCGCAGGAGCCATAGGCCATATAGGGTCGGGATCGTTACGGGGCAGCCCGCTTTATATTCTATAAGTATATACTGCTCCCAGGTGTCCTCATTGAATTGCTCCCTACTGATGATGCTTGTTCTCTTCTTCCTTTTCCTTACAGAATTACCGTTCCCGTGTGTGCTGATCCCGCGTGGGAACGACCTCGCGCATGGTTTCCACGTGTTTATCGACACATTCTATGTCCCTTCCTCATTCTCTATCTTCTCTTTTAATACCTTAGCTCTGGCTAGGGAGACTTAAACTAGTTTATATAATAATAGTAATAATTAGAGTCTTAATTTTGGTTTCTTAGTGCCCTAACATTGTGAAACAAAGATAAGCAGGAAAATTAATGTGTAAAGAGTGTTGCAGAGGATCATGAGACATGAAAACAGCTAGTCTGAAAAAAAAGGAAGAACAAACTAAAGCTTAGTAACACAAGCAAAGAAAATGGAGGAACTTGAAGTAAAGTGGGCACGGAAAGAAAGACGTCCCGTAGTTCTAGTTATGACTAGAACCCGGATTTCTAGGCCTAAAAAAAGTGGTCAAAATAGCATTTAAATAATCGGTATTGCAGGTACCATAGCAAAATAGTCTTATTTCTAGCAAAATAGTTCTTATTAGTAGCAAAATAGCTCGTAAATCTTTGCAAGTTTTGGCTAAAACTCAGCAGTTTTCTTTCATTTGTAGCTAAAAAAATCTCAGGGAAAATCATAATTTTAATCGGAAACCATGTTTTTTTTTCACTCAACCTATACGGATATCGCATGAACAGGAAGTTATATAGCTGGGACATTTCTTTATAGTGATCAGTTTTGTAGTATATATAAAAATAAACAACTTTATTTACATTCAACAACTAACGTAAGCTAACGTAACCCTAGGTTACGTCACCTCAGGGTCAGGTCAGGGTTACGTCAGGTTAGGTCAGGATATTCACTTAAAGAAATCTCCTGCCCCTGCAAAATCTCGTGGGAGCGCATATCCTGAATACCACTCAAATAAATATAATGATATGACTGAAGGCTTGAACCCTATAGGAGACTCTAGTATATAGGGTGCTGTGTTATAATAGGAACATGACTAAATGCTGGGTTCCTAGATAACTCCAGCGCTGGACTGTTCTCGGAGCTTATCAAATAATTTAGTGTTTTACATGAAATAGAAAATAATTCATACTGCCATTATGGCTCAAATACAGTGCTTCTACAGATAACATGAACTGATTGCATAATGCATATTTGTCCTACTTCACGACTGTGAAATGTCTAGCACAATATAATGCTGCTGCTATCCCTGTATACCCAATCTCGTTACAATAGGCTAGGGGAAGGGGCACGTCAGGAGCCTTCTCTCTGAAGAGTTTGCATCTACTTGGGGCCTTCAGGAATATTTTTTTTTACCGATTGATATTAGTTTGTCAGCGTCCTGAAAGTGCGTCGGTATCTTTTCTGCAACTCTGTGCAGGCCGTGTGCGAGGCAAGTAAAGAGATGCATATTGGGGTACAGAATTTGAAGAGAAGCAGCGATTTTCTGAATTTATGCTGCAACGTCTGTCACTAGCAACAGTATTTTGTTATATCTAATGGATTCTGGCCATATAAGCGATGAAGATGACGCAATGAACTGCGTTATTGTTGTACTATAAGTGCGTTCTTTTTGAGTGGAATTTAACAGAAGCATGTAAGATTTTTTGTTTAATTCAAGTGTGACTATTACCAAAGTCGTATAACATGCGAGGCTGCCGTCATCAATCGAAAAACTTTCATATTATATAAGGTTTCTTGCGGCCTAGTTGTGCGGGACGTTAGGGACCAACTGGGAACAATTGGTCCATGGGGCTCCTCTAGGGAGCAGCTCAACATAACATAACCGAAGTAAGAGAAAGATTATTATAACCACGGGGAAATCAGAGATCTCGGTGTAGTTCCGGAAAGTCTAAATGGCCATTGGGCCAACAAGACGACTACGCTCTAAAGCTCTGGAGAAAGACCACACTATAGGTATGCATTTAATTATCCATTCCTACTATGGTATGAGGACCTCCAGTTAATTGATGAAACTTAGATAACATCTTTTCCAATCAAAGTAGCGATTTCAAAAAAAAAAAAAAAAACTATCAGTGTTGACGAAATGTATACATGAGGTGTACATGAGCAATGGCCAAGATGAGCGGTATAATTAAGTTTGATCAATTTCAAGTAATTTTATCTTTTGAAATTAAATGATCGCTGCTAACCATTATTATAGCTACGAATTTGTGTTTCTTGCTGAACACATTTCTTGAATAACCATCAACAGATGATTTATTTACTTTTTTGAGGCTGCTATGTTAATCATGATATATTTTATTGAGGCTTCTTCTACCAGCCGGAGGGCTTACTAGGCATTTTGAGCGGACCATCTAGTATAGTGAGGTCAATGCTCTGTACTATAGCTATAAGGATGCTGCATGTCTCCAATATATGATACAATACCGATGCACTTACTGGGCCCCATATCTGATTGTGATTTAATAAACGGCAAAAACAGCGCGCAATGCAGTTGTACTGTAGTAATTTATTGCTATTACTTGCCCGACATGCTTATTGCTAGCTCCCTACTGTATGCCAGCAAGCCATTGAAGAAAATTGTAATGAACAACACCTTGAAAATATTGTACTGCAAGTGCATCTGAGTATTACCAGGCTACTCAGGAATGTATAGAGTTGCTGCCTTTGTAGGAAGGGAAGTATCATTATTTAAGTAAAGATACGCAATAGAGCATCTGTAAATTGGAAATTTATAGGCGATAACGTGGGACAATGCCTGCATATTCCCGACTGGGATTGCGCTTGCTGCTAATATGCTATACTCTAATTATGTAAAAAATTTAAAAGCAAAGAAAAGAGTTAATAAAATCATCGTATACGTATAATTGAAAACGTTTCGGAGTCCAGCTCCATCATCAGTTATGTCTGGAAATATAAAACAACGAATTA
>LQNS02000137.1:1534615-1547938 GCA_001587735.2 Parhyale hawaiensis
ATCCTGATGCTTCTCTGTGAAACACCTACGTGCATCCTGATGCTTCTCTGTGAAACACCTACGTGCATCCTGATGCTTCTCTGTGAAACACCTACATGCATCCTGATGCTTCTCTGTGAAACACCTAAGTGCATCCTGATGCTTCTCTGTGAAACACCTAAGTGCATCCTGATGCTTCTCTGTGAAACACCTACGTGCATCCTGATGCTTCTCTACGTGCATCTGATGCTTCTCTGTGAAACACCTACGTGCATCCTGTTGCTTCTCTTTGAAACACCTACGTGCATTCTGATGTTTCTCTGTGAAACACCTACGTGCATCAAGATTTGTCTATATACACAAGATTTGTGCATATATGTATTAGACACGTGCCGTGAAAAGTTGCTGGCGTCTAGCGTGAGTGAAATACACAAGAAGTTACATTTTACTTCTTTGACAAAATATGTATTTAATTAAACATGATTATGGTTGTATCGGCATTTTAATTTTTCCACGTGCTGACAGCTATTTAGATACTGCCTACCTGAGCATCCTCTCAAAGCACGTGCTTGGGATAAACTAATGATAATAGTTAATAACATACACTGCCAACACACATCGTGTATCATTTCACAGATATTTCTTTTACATTATGGATGTGGGGCACGAAGAATATACTATGGATGTATTCTAGTCTATTCGAGGGATACATTGAATATATTTTCGCAAGCAAGAAAAGGAGGGAGGCAGCACTGCTAAGCTGAAGTAGTTCTAAACTCGCTTATTTTAAAATTTTAAACCTGAAATAAAAAAGTATATCTCGGTAGATACAAGACATTTAATTGCAAAATAAGTACCACAAGCACTTCAATAATAGAGAAGTTCAAATTTTTCCGTTGAAGGACCATTAGTATATAACACACATACGGGGAGTTATACCATACTGTGTAGATTACGATTAAAGTAAAAATGTACATACATGACACGTGTAAGGAGAAGGTGTTGTTGTTACGCACGTTCTCTTTGATGTCACTGAAGGTCATTCTAAACCATTTTTAGTTCCATTTCTGTATCTACCTACAGATCTGCACTCAGTCTTATCACTGACAAAAGATCATCAACGCGACCTCTAGGGGAGAAGTCGTCAGTGAAAAGACGCTACATTTTAGAATTAACTTTGCATTCATCTCAAGAACACAAATTGGCTCGGGAAGATTTTATTGAGGAATATAGTACCCCTTAGTCAATTCTTTAACCCATTCCTCTGCACTGAGTTTCGTTACTTTGCTTCAGTTAAATACAACTCTCGTCCACTTTAAGGCGTCAACGGTAGCTGATAAATTTTGTAATATTTCCCCCCCCTCCCCCCGCCAAGGAGGCCATTTTTTCGGTGTCAGGCGATTAACTTTTGGTGAAGACCCGTCTAACCGTCTGTCTGGCTGTTTGTCTGCACATCTATTCGTGGCATTTAACTCAAAAAGTATCAACAGATCTTCATGAAATTTGCAGGAATTGTTTGGACTATTAAAAGACACAAACGATCAAGTTTTGGTGGTGATCGCTTTGTTCGTTTGTGTGCTTGACAATATTTTGTCTCAGTGTTTGTCAGTACACAATTCAAAAAGTCATAGAGGAATTTGTCACAAAAATACATGAGCTGTTGCAAATGTTAAGAGGCACAAATCATCAAATTTTGTTGACGATAAAAGGGAAATCCTGGTTTCAAGACCAATTTGAATTTTTCGTTAACATTGCTTTGCTTGGCGGAGGTATGCGCTCTTAGAGTGCTATAGTTTACGATGTAGCTTATAGTTTCAGAGGAAAGAATATGTAGCTTCTACTAGCTTAAGGCCCATACAAGATGGCCACTCCACGTCAATACTTCTACAGCTTCACTAAACAAGTAATGAGTTTCTCACCCAGAAGTGCTACATTGTATCGTACTGAATGACAGTTAACGTTAAAGATAGTATTATAAAAGTTTCATCGATAGGAACTGTTTCAGGGAGATGAATAAATCTCATTAGACCTAACTTGCCATAAATTTCAGTCATGAACGTTGGTTACAGTGATTTGAGTTACTTATAAAGCTTTAAGCGTTATTCTCAAATTCATTCTTGCGGGGCAAGATTGAGTTTGAAGCCGTCTCAGGGGAATTGGTTTCCGATTAGCGCCAAAGTAATGAAACCAATGCTCATGACAGGAGTTCCGGACAATATAATACTCTCAAGATTAGGTCATATCGATGGACCTCTCAGAACTGAAGATCCCTTAATTACCTTCGCCAAGGAGGTTAATTTTTTGTCTTGTCTGTCTGTCCATTTGTCTGTCACCCACATTACTCAAAAAGCGATGAATGTTATGAAATTTACAGGGATTGTTGGGTATATTAACAGTAACAGATGATTAACTTTTGGTGAAGATCCGTTAATCGGTTTGTTTTTCTGCATCATTTTTCTCTATGCCAAAACTCAAAAAGTTACGGACGTTTTTCATGAAATTTATGCGAGTTGTTAAATATATCTCAAAGAATATAATATGACCAAATTTTTGTGATGGTCTGTTAGTTCATTCGTGTGTTTGTTGCTGTGTTTCATTTCACGCTTGTTTGCATAATAACTCAAAAAGTTATGGATAAATCTATATGAAATTCACAGGAGCTACTAGTAATGCTAAAAGACATAAATCAAAGAATTTTGGTGATAATCGGTTTGTTCGATTCTGTGTTTGACTTTTGTTTATCATAATGTTTGTTAGCTGCATAGTTGAAGAAGTTATGAACGGATCTTCACGAAAATTACAAAAACTGTTTATACTATCGAAAGGCACAAATGATTAGATTTTGGTGCGGATACAAAGAAAATCGTGGTCTCTGCACCAATTTTAATTTTTCGTTCCTTTTGCCTTGCTTGGCGGAGGTATGCGCTCTCAGAGTGCTCTAGTTTCGTAATACCATAGTTTTGACAATTCAATGCAAACGGAAACCGAGTTCATCCTCAACCTAGGCACACTGTTCATTTTTTACATATTTCTCTCCGTAATGTATTTTTTAGCTCACTTTTGTACACTGCCTATTGGCCCATGATCTTCATAGTTCAATGGAAAAATTAAAACGGATTTATGGTTTATAACTAAGCTGAACGTCTAGCGCTCTAAAACGAGTTCACGTCTAAACCAGGCATACAGTACGGTAACGTGAGATCGTAGCTAAACTTGATTTATAGTGCTCTCTTATAGGTCATTTTTGCATATCCCTGTAATTGCGTTTTGCTCTCTAGCTGCCTAAAGTTAGTTTCCAAAGTTAGGCAGCCGAGCGGCCCGTACTCCACAACTCCGACATGAGGCTAACTATAGCAAAAATCTGCTCATCTCCATGCCATTAGTTAGGTAACTTAATGAGGTGTCAACTGACAGTCCTGGGGAGCATGCAAATTATTCCACTTCTATTCCTCATGACGTTCTTCGTGCTATAACCGAGTTTCACGTCATCGCTAATCCATAATTTTATTTCAAAGAGAGTGAATGATAGGCGGCTGTTAGGATGGTGATGGTACAATGACTCTCGAACCTGAGCGATTGGAACTTATCACTGACACTCAGGAAAAAAATCGGTGGGACTTAGAAATATTAACACTAGTAATTAATTTTCCTGAGCTCTTTTGTAAGAAAGTTGGAGTTTCGTTGGTGAATATTATAAGCGACAAGAGAATAGAGTCATTTTTTTAAAATAAACCTCTATTGTACTGCTATAATTTAGAGTTTGGACTATGTTGCATCCGAGATGATACCACCCAGTTCTGCTGAGACGTTCATGACTGTAAAATGTGTCAAATCTGTTCAAGTTATAAAATAATCTCGGGCACAAGGAAAAATGAACAGGAAATATTCCAGACTTCACCAGAACGATTTCTTTCAAATAAAATCGACGGTATTTCATCGTCTAAACATCGGATTTGTGGAGAAGTTATGACCGATTTCGAAGCGAAAAAGCTAGGAGCAGTCAAACAAAGATATTTATCTGTTCATATATCCTTCTTTGCTTTCAGCAATATAATTTCAAAATAATTCGCACATAAGGAAAATACGCAGATCAAAATTCATCCCAAGCTTACGTAGGATTTTCGCGAGTCAAATTTAACCGAAAGAGATTTTCTGAGGCGTAGCGAGCTAGTACAAATGTAAAGGAACACTTTAAGCTAAAACACTCTGAGAGCGTATACCTCCGCCAAGCAAGGCAAAGATGACGAAAATTTCACATTGGTTCTGGAACTGTGATTTCCTGTTTACCAGCAATAAAATCTGGTCATCTATGCCTCTTGACAGTAATAACAGCCTTTTTTATTTTCTTCAAGAACCGCCGGTCACTTTTTGAATCCTGTTCTGATAAACACTTTCACAAACAATAGTCAAACGCACAAACAATAGCTAAACGCACAAACAAACCGATCATCCCAAAAAGTTGATCTTTTATGTCTTCTAACATTTCTAACAACTCCTCTGAGTGATTTTGCTAACAAACAAAAGATCAAACGGACAAACAGATCATCACAAAATTTGATCATTTTCTTTTTGAGATATACCTAACAACTCATGTAAATTTCATAAAATCCGCCAATGACTTCTTGAGTTATGGTAGAAGAAAAAAGTAGACAAAACAAACAAATGCTTGACCGGATCTTCCCAAAAATTAATCATATCTGTTCTTCACAACATGCCAAACAAACCCTGTGAATTTTGCAATGGTTCACCCATAACTTTTTCAGTTATTTTGGTAACAGACAAGGAAACAAGAAATAGACAAACAAACAGGCAGACAAACTCGACAAAAATATATCCTTGGCAGTGGAGGTAATTATCTATAATTTAGTTTCAGGAACAGCATAAACGAAAGTGTAATATCGTAGCATAATGATGTTTGAAGAATAATAATATAATAGCCCTGAAATCATGAATTAACAATAAAGTAATGAAAGATTATGAAATACTAGGGTAACGAAATGATATAATAATGAAATAGTAATAAAAGAAGACTAAAGTCATGGCGTGTCAATACGTCAATGCAATTTAAACAAATGCCGGAATCTTGAAACAATCATGAAGTAATAAAATAATATAAAATAAATACCAATAGAACTAATAATAATTATTCATCGTACAAGCACTCTGAGAGCGTATACATCCGACAAGCAAGGCAATGTTGACGAAAAATTGAATTGGTTCTGAAACAAGATTTTCTTTTCATCATCGGTACATTTGGTCATTTGAACCTCTTTATATTTCCAACAGTTTCAGTATATAATGTATATATATATATTATTTTGAACATCCATCCGTAACTTTTTGAGTTATGTTCTAACATATGCTAAGACGACCACATGATCAAACACACAAGCGGACGAAGTGATCATCACCAAAATTTGGTGATTAGGTGCCATTTGCCAATTCTTACCATTGCTGCAACTTTTATGAGTAGCCGTTCAAAACGTTTTAGGTTATTTTACTGACAAACATATAAACAAACATAGGGAGAAACAGAGCAAGGGACTAAAAGATCATTACAAAATTTGGTTAGTGGCTTTTCGTAACTGTCTCAACAATTTCTGCCGATATATCACGAAGATCCGTCCATAACCAAGAAAAAACAGGCAGACAAACAAACATATGGTTGACGGATCTTCACCAAACGTTAATTATCTATTTATCCTGATATATCTAACAATCCCTGTTACCTAGATAACTTTTTTGAATTATCCTGGTGACAGACAGACAGACAAACGTACAAACAAATCGACCAACTCCTACAAAAATATAACCTCCTCGGCAGAGATTAATAAATATATGAAAAGATTGGTATTGTGAAAGAAGAAAAAGATAATAGCAAAACTCTAATATTACAAAGCCATTATTCCGAGTGATTAGAGAACAAACTCGTGCAAGAGCAACATTATTTACCTTGTTTTCGGTTTTGTTGAGGCACCGCCAGGCAATAACGAAAGTGTTGCCCAGGAGAGCTATGAAGCCGAGCACCAGGATGCAGACACGCAACACCAAGTTGCTCATGAGATCCTCACACGAGGAGAACCGATCCTTGGGCTCGCAGTGCGGCACGTGCTTGGCGATGCAGCACCAGCGCCAGTCATCCGTTTTGCTGCGAGTTGAAGATAACACAACTAAATAATGATAATAATAGTAATACAAAAATTAGTAATTTTATTACGAATACTAGTGGCTCACAAGTATGCCTAGAAGTACCAAATAAACAAGGTCGTTACATTAGATAAGGCCCAGACATAATAGAGGTCGCGCGTAAAGGAATCACATCAATGCACTTAGCTCGTATAGTATGTGGCGGTATTATTAGGTATTATAAGAAGATTTAAGCCTCCCTAAATAAGTACTAAGCTCTTCTAAGAGAGGAAAAGGAAGGGACATGTAGTATGTCGACAGAAAAACGGGGAACCCATGCACGAAGGTGTTCCCACACAGGATCAACGCGCATGGGAACAGCAAGTCGGGAAAGAAGAGGAAGAACAGACAACAGTAAGATCAGTAGGAGTATGAAAGTGGAAGGAAGCAAAGGGGGCACGAAAGACAGACGTCCCGAAGGGCTAGCTAATGGCTAAGGTAACCTACTCAAACCCCCATGGGGGGGCTACTCCCTATAACATAGGATGGGCGAACCTACCTAACCTAACTGTATGGCCCATCCTATGCCCCCGGAGGGGAGTATGCGGCGTACATGAGGTTCAGGTACGCCGCATATATCTTGAGGTACGCCTGAACATATCTTGCGCGGTGTTGGATCCTTTTTCTAACCACTAGAACATATTCCATCCTCTTCAATTATTATTGTAGCTAGTAGACTACGCTAGTTTTGGAATCCCTAAAACATTCCTAACAAAACTATAGAGCGGGATTCTCCATTTTTGCCCTGATAACAGTTTTTATCACAGCTGGATTCTCCATTTTCTATTTCGTTGCGATCGCTAACTAAAATATAGGGAAAAAACAATTAAAGAATCCGGTATTGAGCTGCGATAAGAAAATATTATGAGGGCAAAAATGGATAATCTAGCTCTATACGTGTGTTTGGAATGGTCTAAGGATTCCAAAATTCTCATTGTTTTTATTCTAGCATGAAAATTCATTAAGTTCTATTCGTTTTAAATTACCAAAATATCCATATATATCTACTTATAAATACTCATGCATTATCTTAAAAACAAGGGCTTAAATCAAAAAAGCTGTATGAACAAAATATGCTTCTTTTTCAAAAATACATATACTGAGCAAGTTTCAGAACAATCAGTCCACAATTAAAAATTTTTGGGCCCCCTTGCCCCCCCTGAAAAATGTACCAGTTGTGAAAGTTCTACCCGACTTTTTTTAATGTCCTCATCGTGTGGAATAGCAAAATACATGGTAGAGCCGTGAAAGAGAAATGTACACAGACTCCCGCCTAGAGCCTGGACTATAAATGAAATCCCTATTTTGTGAAGGGGGAAAATCCGCTTTTGCAACTTCTTTTATTTACAGCAATATTGCAAAAGCGCTCTGAACAAACTTGGGCGCTGCAGTTGCACCAGCAGCTTTACCATACTCGCCGAGGCAAAAATGTCTATTAAGATCTGTAGTATGGACAAAAAGGAGTGCAAATTGAGATTATGAAAAGACTTTTATGATCGGAAGGAAAGAAAAGAAGTACTCATAGTGGTATAATTAAACAATAATAAGAAGAATAAACTTAATAGTACGTGCAAGTAAAAGTCTTCCCTGTAAAACACTTCCAGTCGTTAATTGACTTAGAAAGCTTTATTATATTAGTGGTTTAAGAGACGAAAAGGGAGGCACATGTAGTATGTCAGTAGAACGTGGAACTCATACACGAAGGTCGACTAACGCGCAAGGGAACGGCAAGTCAGGCAAAGCGAGGAAGAACAGAAGGAAGTTTCATCGGTAAGAAAACAGAAGCGAGCAAAGTGGGCACGAAAAATAGACGTCACGAAAGCCTAGCTAGTGGCTATAGGGTAACCTATAAAATCTTCCTGGGGTAGTTGTTCGCTAATACGATGGGCGAATCTAACTAACCTAACTCTATGGCCTATGGCCCATCCTATGCCTCTGAGGTATTGAGCTTATTTCAACAGCATTATCTAAATCGAGGTAGTCTTGTACGGCTAGTGGGACGGCCAGAGTTGTTGACTTGGTTTAAAGGTGTATTCTTAAGCAGCTTAGCACTAGTATAGTAGGAGTAGTAGTTGTATAAATTTTACTAACGCATCTGGGACACATTGTTGATATCGCGCCGAACTATTCCTGTGGTATAACACAGGCTCGTGCGCCACTAGGATGCGAAGTACGTCTCGTTTTAAATTATCAATGATTTTTATCTCGGCTTTTCTGCCGGAAGCTCTCGGATTATAAGCGAACTTGGATGAGTTCTAAGTGATCAGTGCGCTACTGACGGGAAAATGGCGCATATTATGCATTTCCAGCCCCCGGGCCCAGCTGAACGTTTTCGCTCAGCCACGCCACACAGGTGAAAGAAACGAAAATAAAAAGAAATGAAGATAGAAGAAAGAAACGCCCGTGCAGCAGAATAGGTAGGCCTCCTCAATCGGCGGCCCACCTCTGCCGAAACAAGGGAGGAGGGGAGTATTGAGAGCCTGCCTCACATAACAAAACTATAGTCTGACCAGCCCACGAAGACGGCTTAGGCGAGGCATGAAAGATTGCTCATGTGTCATATTTCGTACTTAGATAAAATTGATCTTTTTATATTTTACTTTTCCAATAAATAAAGATTTATCTTGGACTGTGTTGGAAGTTACAATTAGCAGCATTTGCTGCTATGCCGAATATCCGAAATGTTGTTATATTTTATAATTTTTAAGAAATTTGTTGCATTATTCAATACTTAATTACAATTGTAATTTCCAAAACAGGCCAAGATAATTCTATATATATTGGAAAAGTAAAATATAAAAAGATCAATTTTATCCAAGTACGAAATGTGACTCATGCGCAATCTCTCGTGCCCTGCCTAAGCCACCTTCGTGGGCTGGTCATACTATAATCTTCTCAGTTAGGAACTATGGCCAGCTGCAACACCCCCCGCGGAGAAGTCAATAGGAACAGCACTTGGGGTCCTGAGTTAAGCATATCAATGAAAACCGAAATACTTTTATATAAATTCACTAAATACGTACCTTAACTTTGTTTCTTGGGTAACCATAGCAATTTTAGCTACTGAAAAGGTGCTTGAGGAAAGGAAGAAGAGATATACAGTATATACATAGTATGTCGATGGAAATGCGTAGCCCAAGCATGAGCTGTTCTCCCACAGGTTCAGTACTAATACTTGCAGCCAGTTGGCAAAGAAGAGGAAGAACAGAGCGAAAACAATTAGTGGGAGCATGTTGACAGCACGCAGCAAAGCGGGCGCGAAAGAAAGATGCCCCAAAGGCTTACTAATGCTATGACGATCCACGGAATCCATTTATTCCACGATTGTTTAATTGTTGGAGGGCCAAACCTAAAGCTATGCCCTGAGCTGTGAGGAAGAAACATGGACACAATCCAAGAAATGCTATATTGTAAATATAAAAAGGTCCGTGCATAGTACAGTATGTATCCAATCTAAAGTACATGCTAGTTTACGTCAGGTTAGTGAAGCATGTGCTATATAATTTAGGTTTGGCTCGGTAGGAAGGTGGCATACTTAACTTATAGGCACCCATATTATAACATGAACCTTTCGTAGGCCACATGCTATAGGTACCGGCGTAAAAAGTCAAACATATCAAACAAACATGCGGTATTTTTCTGCTCATTACCTGTGAAGCATGAAGTATTAGTTGCAAGGGGTTAACTAAAAATGAATTATTGTGGTTTAACTGACATCTTACAACTAATGCCTTAAAACGTGGAATTTGAATGCTCTCTTTGCCAATAAATATTCAAGTCGACCAATATAAAATTCTAACAATTCGGGATGAAAAATCCCATCTTCTGAAAAAAAAGGATGAAACTAACCTACGACCTATAAATAAAACTTTCTTTGTTTTCTAATCGATAAGGAGAGCGTGGATGTTGTCGGGGGAAGTTTAAAACGCAAATGGACGGAGCTGTGCGCAGGGGCTGGAAGTCAGCTCCTGTACAGTCGGCAGATTTCAGGCTAAATATGGACAGTATGGAGCGGTACAGCCGAGGCCATAATGTTGAGGCTTGGTTTGGTTCTATGGATATGGAGGGACTCCAATGTTGTGAGCTCGATGGGATTGGAAGAGTCTATGATGGAAAAATTATCTCTGCCGATGGGATGGTCGTTTTGTTCAGCATGTAGGCGGGGGCCTGAATATGAGAGTTGACTTTCTCCGAACGTTCTTCAAAAACAACGGCCTTTCGCACCATTTTCTGGACCACAACTGTAAATTGTTCTTAGACAAACTGTTCGACCCCGGCATTAGCAAACCCTGGGTCAGCAAATTGGACTTCTTTCACTCGCTCCCGTACTACAACGAAACATCTGTTAGCACAGTAAACACTTTGAACCCGTTCCTCTCTGAAGCCTACCCACATATCAACTTCGAATTTTCATACAAAAACACATTTACCATAAGGTCCTACTTCAAATTCCCATCGAGCTCACAACATTAGAGTCCCTCTACATCCACAGAACCAAACCTAGCCTCAACATTATAACCGCAGTTGTACCGCTCTATACGGTCCATACTTAGCCTGAAATCTGCCGACTGTACAGGAGCTGACTTCCAGCCCCTGCGCACAGCTCCGTCCATTTGCGTTTTAAACTTCCCCCGACAACATCCACGCTCTCCTTATCGATTAGAAAATAAAGAAATTTTTATTCATAGGTTGTAGGTTAGTTTTTTTCTGAAGACGGGATAAAATTTTATATTAATCGACTCCTATTTAATACCTTAATTTTGCCTCAGTATAGTTTTTTAATAAATATTGAAAAGTAAAGTGGACTTACAGTGACTTGAGACCAACGGTGGGGAGGAAGAGATGACGCGTCAGCTCACTGAGTTTGTTGCCCTGCAGTTCTCTGCAACACAACACCTAAATGTAGTAAGTCACTGAGCTCAAAGTGTATACTGCAGTACACTGCACAGTATACAGCACACTGTAAGCACAGTGCAATACACTGTAAAGTGCTGAGAACGAGAGGTACAGCTACGGAACAATACAGTTCTCTGCTGTAGGTAACTAGCATCGAAGAGTTCTGCTCACGGCATGTTGCAGCAGCAGACTGCACTGCCGCAAAACAATAGTAACCACGGTTTAAATATTACTGTCTTGCCAATTTATAACAAGAACTAGAACACTCTGGGAGCGCATACTTTCGCCAAGTAGAGCAAAGTTAATGAAAATGTAAAATTGGTCCTGAAATTACGATTTTTACTCTATCATCAACAAAATATAGTCATTTACAGGAACATCACCTTCTGTATATATATATATATATATTTTTTTTTTTTTGAAAATCCATCCGTAACTTTTTAGTTATTTTCTGACAACTTTTTGGCAACATTAGTCAACCACACAGACGGACTACCCGTTCATAACGAAAAATGATCATTGGTGACATTCGACATTTCGTTAATAATTCCTGCATTTTCATGGAGCTCCATTAATAGTTCTCTGAGTTATACTTTTGATATACATTTTGACAAACATTAGTCAAACGCACAAACGGACTAACTGATCATCACCAAAATTGGTCATTTGTTTCTTTTAAAATTTGTAACCATTCTTTCAAATTTCAATAAAATATATTCAAACTTTTTGAATTATGTTGGTGAAAAACATTAAAACAACTACAGAGACAAATAAAAAAATAAACTGACCAACAGATCAAAAGAAAAAATTTGCTCATTTACTTCTAGTAATAAGCCCAACAATTCTTGCAAATTTTACAAAGATCCGTTTATAACTTTATGAGTTAAGCTACTGACAAAAAGGAGCCATACAAATAAACGGCTGATCGGATCTTCACGAAATATTAATCAATGTTGCTCTAAACATACATAACAGTTCCTGTAAATTTTGTCCAGATCCGTACAAAAAATTTCTGAGTTTGCTCGGTGACAAACAAACAAACAGAGAGAAGGATAAACTCGACAAAAACATAAACTCCATGGCAGAGGTAATAGCTAACTCCTTGCATTTCTTGAGCGTGCTAACATGTGTGAAGATCTTACCGGGAATTTCCTACATATATTGGATATAATTAATTAATTGATCATTTTCGCAAGAATAGTACTAATTCTACGGCCCGCAAGTATCTACAGTGGGAACTAACAGGCTAAGATATTTATAAAGCATTTAAGCTTAGTATGTTCAAGTGATATTTAAAGCAAGTCTGACTTGCAGCGTGTTGAAAAAAAAAAAAAAACATTCTGGGAAGAGCTTACAGGCAAAAACTAGATATCTCCATACTTTAAAAATTTTGGAAAAATAACATTCCGGTTTGGATCGCTGTTCTCTCCCGAAAGAGCGCAATAAAAGCGATTCTATAAATGGAACCTTGTTGTTGCTGTCCCTTTGACTTTTTGCGGGTCCGGGGAGACCGTATAGTCCGTAGGCACAAACAGCCTCCATGAACTCGCCGCTTGTTCACTGAAATATCAATCATATCTGCACCTCGTCTCTTGCTTCTAGTTTTGCAGTTATTTTGTATGCTGCAAACATACGGCTGGCCATGATTCTTATGTATCATTCCGTTGTTGGCAATGTCAGTTTAAAAATTTGGTCAATTTGCAGCTATGCCACTTCTCTATTTTCGGTATTTCTGGTGAAAATTGCCATGCAATTTGAGAGTAGGCATGTTTAGAGTGATATTTAGAAAAGCGGAAACTAAGCCAACCTAAATAAAACACCCAACCTAACCTGGTTAGATTGTTTACATAGCCTAACAGTCAAATCCATGGCAATTTCCACCAGAAATACCAAAAATACCAAACCTAACCTAGCCTAAGCTTACCAACCTAACGTAGCCTAATCTTACCAACCCAACGTAGCCTAATCTTACCCACCCAACGTAGCCTAATCTTACCCACCCAACGTAGCCTAACAGGACCTAACCTCACGTAACCTAACCTAACCGAACATAACCTAACCGAACATAACCTAACCGAACATAACCTAACCGAACATAACCTAACCGAACATAACCTAACCGAACATAACCTAACCTAACGTAACCTAACCTAACCTAACGTAACCTAACCTAACGTAACCTAACGTAACCTAACCTAACGTAACCTAACCTAACGTAACCTAACCTAACGTAACCTAACCTAACGTAACCTAACCTAACGT
>LQNS02000137.1:1548425-1564292 GCA_001587735.2 Parhyale hawaiensis
GACCTAACCAAACGTGACCTAACCAAACGTGACCTAACCAAACGTGACCTAACCAAACGTGACCTAACCAAACGTGACCTAACCAAACGTGACCTAACCAAACGTGACCTAACCAAACGTGACCTAACCAAACGTAACCTAACCAAACGTAACCTAACCAAACGTGACCTAACCAAACGTAACCTAACCAAACGTAACCTAACCAAACGTAACCTAACCAAACGTAACCTAACCAAACATAACCTAACCTAGCCGTAACCTAACCAAACGTAACCTAACCAAACGTAACCTAACCAAACGTAACCTAACCAAACGTATCCTAACCAAACGTAACCTAACCAAACGTAACCTAACCAAACGTAAACTAACCAAACGTAAACTAACCAAACGTAACCTAACCAAACGTAAACTAACCAAACGTAACCTAACCAAACGTAACCTAACCAAACGTAACCTAACCAAACGTAACCTAACCTAACCGTAACCTAACCAAACGTAACCTAACCATACGTAACCTAACCCAACCATACCTAACCTAACCATATGCTACCTAACCATATGCTACCTAACCTAACCATATGCTACCTAACCTAACCATATGCTACCTAACCTAACCATATGCTACCTAACCTAACCATATGCTACCTAACCTAACCAAACCATATGCTACCTAACCTAACCAAACCATATGCTACCTAACCTAACCAAACCATATGCTACCTAACCTAACCAAACCATATGCTACCTATAACCTAACCATATGCTACCTAACCTAACCATATGCTACCTAACCATATGCTACCTAACCTAACCATACCTAACCTGGCCTTAATAGGTCAATCTGCAACCTCGGAGACAAGATGGCGGCGGTGCCTGGTAGAGCGAAGTATCATGATATTGCATGTATCTATAATTAAATTTCCTATAATTAAATTTCCGTAGTTTTGGTTTTCCACTCTTCTAAATATCATTCTAAATACGCTTACAGTCAAATCCCATTACAATTTCCACCAGAAATAATGAAAGTAGAGAAGTGGCATAGCTGCAATTTGTCCGAAACGGTCAATGTATTGAACTCTCGAATACAATTTTTTTTTTTATAAGGCAGTGCGAAGCTTCTTTTTAATATTGATTTGGGACAAAATTCAGATTGCACCTGTGCTTAAATAAACTCTAACTTTAATCACTTATCATTGAAGTATGTATCTTCAATGGCCCACTTTCAGAATTAATTCAAGAAATTTCACTGCCCACTCACCAATTATCTGATTATTTATAGGTTTGGCTGACGTTGCGAAATAAAAGCGTGATATATCCTTTGAATGTACTCAGTTCCATGTTAATCTACAATTTATGATCCTTAAATTACTTAAATATTCGTTCTCGAAGTGCTGTGCCCTGTACCAGAGGCATTGTCATTTATTACAAGATTCTTTGATATGCTTGCATCCCAACTTTCTTGCGTTAACTAGATAAATTTTCCTTCCCTTACCAGTGTTTTTTTTTGTCCATGGAAAGTCCAGAGCTATAGTCCCTCACGCTTGTCTCCAGACACTCACCATAAAACCTTTGATTTCATCACTTTAGCCATCACATAGCCTAATTAGCAAATGCAACATGGTGGTTAGATTTACATTTTTTTCACTAGGTAGTAAAAAAAATTTGAAAACCATCATTTTTTTTTTTTTCGCTCGTCATTTTCAGAGATGGCGCGGCACTACCTAGCCTATAGTTTAAGCCTATGTACGATTTTCTAGCACTGCTAGTTTTCACACAGGAAGTTTTTTAGTGCCAAGTGGACGGCTACTAGCATGGTGTACGGGTACTAGACATGTTACCCTAATTATCATGCATTGAATTAATTATATAATGGAAATCAAATTAATAGGCATTAAATCAATTAATTAATGGACATCAAATTGACTGGCAACAAATCAATAATTAGGCTATTAATGGACGTCATGTTAACAGGCATAGAATTAATAAACGGGTATGAAATGGAAAAACTGCAACCCATGGGATAGGTAGGAAATTTTTCGCAAATGATGATGAAAAACCTGCATCTGAAAAAGATGAAGCAGCTAGGTCAGGTGATAATATACGATAATATCCGTTCCTTGCTATAAGTTGAAAATTTCGCTGAATAGAGACTTACAGTCATCTTTTTCGTAAAAAATATATAAATACTGGGGTTTGAGGAGTCAGCTCAGTGTAATTTACTCGTTCGGAAAATTCCATTTGAGGAAGAAACCAGTCGGCCGCGCTAATGTACTGCGGAAATGGGGTCATTAGCGTCCCAAGGCCAAACAGATGTGAAATACTTTGTACTTGCAAGCCTGACCGTGGCTGCAACTGATAGGAAATACGCTCGATGTCCCTTTAAGTTCACAGTACAATAACTTCTCTTGTTATTATAGTTTATTTAGTAATGGAAAAGGCGGAATTGCGGTTGTTGCTACTGGCAGGTTAAGATGGAAACTGCTTTACGCGATTCAGTTTCCGATCGTCTCAAGCGTCATTTGCTTGTGCATAATTACCATCTGAAACTTTTGTTCAAAGTGCTGAAGGAAATATTAAATAGAAAAGTTTCGGACTAGCATGGCGACTATTCGAACTGACACTGGTTGACTAACCCTATACCGGGCAAATGACCATATACAGGGTGTTGCAAAATTCTTGGTACAAACTTCGGCTACAGGTAGAAAATATCAATATAAACACTTTTTCATCAAGAAAAAATTCCAAAAACGCTTATTTTTTGAGATATTGGGCTTAGAAAATTCATGAGAATTCAAGATCATACTGCAGTGTGGCGTGCAGTGAACCGAAATTATTATCATCCATATCACTTCCAGAGAGTCCAGGGTCTACTTCCCACAGATTATGCTCCTTGTGAACGATTCGCGCCGTGATATTTGAATCAGGAGTTAGATGATCCTCATTTTGCAGAACTTCAGTTGTTCACGCTGAAGCTACGTTCACTCGTGGAGTTTTTACTGTTGATAATTTTTACGTATGGCAGCAGAACAACTCTCATGACATCCAACAACATCGCCACCAGCATCGCTACACTGTCAATGTTTGGGCATGTATCGTTCACAATCAAATCAGTAGCCCATACATTTTACCCTAGCGTCTCACTGGGAATGTTTACAGAGTCTTTCTTAAAGAAGTCTTTCAGGATTTATTGGGCGATGTGCCATTGGGTATTCGTAGAAGACTTTGGTTTCAACACGTACTCTCCAGCTTATTTGCTCTGAATGCGAGAAGTTTTCGCGACCTTCAATTTCCAAATCGATGGATTGCTCGTAATGGTGCTGTGTCCTGGCCACCAAGATCACCTGATCTGTCACCGCTAGATTTGTTTTGTGAATGCATATGAAAAGTTTTTATGACACACCTGTCGAGTCGGAAGAAGATCATGTCGCCAGAATTGGAGTTGCTGCTGGAGATATCGCTGAGATCCATGGAATCTTTGGCAGCGTACACAACTCCCTTCGACGAAGGTGTCGTGCTTGTATCAATATTCATAGTAGCTATTTTAAATAATTACTGTGATCAGATCCTTGCTAATGAATGAAAACTATCTCTTGTCCTTGAGTATTAGAACTACCCTCGTGTGTATTAATGAGCAGAGTGCATGTAGGTAACAAATAATCAGCGTACATTATTTACATGATTATCTTACGCTTTTCGAATTTTTTCGATTGATGAAAAAGTATTGATATTTTCTACTATAGCGGAAGTTTTTACCAAGAATTTAGCAACACCCTGCATAGCTATAGTCGTAGTGCTATTCCTACGGGGGCGTTTATCAGCCGCCAGTAAAGGACTAATCCATTCTCTCCGCACTCGATTCTTTTAGTACCTCAGTGCCAAGGTTGCTGACTCCACTGATTATTGAGACGTTGGGAGTTCGAGCCCACGCTAGGGGAGGAAAGTCTTAATGTTCTGGTATGTGTAGCGTCAGCAATTCTTGCACTCGTAGTCATTGGGAGGCACTAGTCTTAGGGAGGGGAAGGGGAGGGCGCAGCTGTCTATTGGGTATGCCGTCAATATGGCGCCACAGCCCAGACAATCTGTGAGCGACTGCAGCCGTACACTCTACTGGGTCCAAGTGGGCATTTACGTGAGGCACGAACCAGTGAATGTGAGCTTCCTGGTTGAAGTGTGCGGCAGGGCGATTTTTTTTACTTTACTTTCTGCAGAAGGATACCGAGTCTCCGGCTTGGCAATATTGCCATAATTAACGTGTGCCGGGTGGAAACGATAATTGGGAGTTTTTACATTGTAATTTTCCTTTTTTTCAAGTGAGGTTTTTAACTTCTTGAAAATAAATCATTTTAGGTTGATGAATCAACAGTTCTGAACGGCTGAAGATAGCAAAAGGCAAGGAATTTAATTGTAGAAATGTACCCCGCAGAAATGTACCCCGCCGAAATGTACCCCGCCGAAATGTACCCCGCCGAAATGTACCCCGCCGAAATGTACCCCGCCGAAATGTACCCCGCCGAAATGTACCCCGCAGAAATGTACCCCGCAGAAATGTACCCCGCAGAAATGTACCCCGCAGAAATGTACCCCGCCGAAATGTACCCNGAATCAACAGTTCTGAACGGCTGAAGATAGCAAAAGGCAAGGAATTTAATTGTAGAAATGTACCCCGCAGAAATGTACCCCGCCGAAATGTACCCCGCCGAAATGTACTCCGCCGAAATGTACCCCGCCGGAATGTACCCCGCCGAAATATACCCCGCCGAAATGTGCCCCACAGATATGTACCCCGCAGAAATGTACCCCGCAGATATGTACCCCGCAGATATGTACCCCGCCGAAATGTACCCCGCCGAAATGTACCCCGCCGAAATTTACCCCGCCGAAATGTACCCCGCAGAAATGTACCCCACAGAAATGTACCCCGCAGAAATGTACCCCGCAGAAATGTACCCCGCAGAAATGTACCCCGCAGAAATGTACCCCGCAGAAATGTACCCCGCAGAAATGTACCCCGCCGAAATGTACCCCGCCGAAATGTACCCCGCCGAAATGTACCCCCCAGAAATGTACCCCCCAGAAATGTACCCCGCCGAAATATAAATGTAATAAATAATATATAAATACATATTAGCCTGCATTAAAGCGTTTGATAGTCAACGCAGTGATTTTTCAGTTTTTGTTAGCCTGACATTCGTTGCTTGGTTGTGTGGTCGGCCATATGGATCTGCAGGCATCAGCTATACGAAAGGCTTTTTGATGGAGTCATCTTGGCAGCACTTCGAGGGGCTTGAAATTACTTCATGCTCCCTTTGGGTTTTGTTACCCGTTTGTAGAAGGACACACTTGTAATTTCAATAACTGCAGGACTGCCTTTACAGTACTGCCCTGGTTATGCGTTGGGTTACATCACCACCTTCCTTGCCGTCGCAAAAAGCAGGCGCTATTCAGCTGGTCATAGAACACACACTGTTTGACTGCCCACTGCTCGCACGGGTCACCATCACCAGTTTCTTTGCTTGTGAAACGAATGTCTAACAGTCTGCTTGTAAGCAAAATGAAGTAAGTATCTGACGCCAAGCAGTTGTATTTCTCGTATCACCTTTAAATCCAACCTACACGTAGATGCAGGCGAGCTCAGCTCTATCTTCCGTAACACGAATACAACCGAATTAAATCTTCAATGCTCGAATTTCTTTCTATCCTAAAGCGAATGTTCTGTGAACACAAGTAAGTAAATAAATAAACATAGCTCACAGACTTTTAGTATAATAGAGATACTAACAATCTGCAAAAGATCTCATTCAAGGCCCAAGCCTCTACGCCCACGAGGCAGTCTTGGCTCCGTCTCCAGCAAGAAATTGTCTTGGTCCAGCTGCCAAGAGCATGTTCGCCTCAGTGCCGGTCGTATTTACGGCCATTGTACTTGGCAAATGCACGGCTGTGTTTTGGACATGTGCTCGAAAGTTTCCTGACATGACAAGGTCGTGTTTGCTCGAGATTTCACTCCTCTTCGGTCCCAGTCTGTTTTGTATTCATGATGTTGAGCTCAGCTTTGACTCTTAATATTACATAGGTTTTGTATATATTAACCTATTACAAGGTGATTTCTACAAGGCTGCTGAAAAAGTTCTCTTAGATGTAACATCACTTGCTCAGTAAAGGGTTAACAACATTGTAAGGTTAAGCTTGTGGTCAAAGCTATTGAGCTATTAATTTCTATTCAGTAAATGAGCTATAATTTATTCGCAATGTTGCCCCTGTGTTGTAGCAGGAATTTTGCTTCTTCAGCCGATTGTAAACTACGTCCGAAACCTGGGCAATAACACTGTTGTTTTTTCGTTCCTACAAAGGCACAGTTTTACGACATCTTCGTTGATGCTCGCAATTAACGTAACTTGATGCTGCAAACACATTGCTGTCATTATCGTGCTCCTTGTTGGCTCATTTGTCCATCGACAACGACAAGCTATTAGAGATGATAATTAGATCTTGCATCTCTAGCACTTCTGCTGACGGCAACACTGCATCTCTGGTGGTGCCACTGACGGCAACACTGCATCTCTGGTGGTGCCATTTAAGCGATCAACGGCACCATTTGCCCGCTAAGATGCACCACTGCCATGAATTTTATGAATTTGAATTTCGTCAGAAATTAGCTAAAAAATAATCACGAGTGCAAAGTGTTTACACAACATGATAGTACGGCAGCGGTTTCCTAGTTCTAGTAAGCATTCGCTCGTATACGCATAAAGTTATACTACGCTATTTGGTTACGTTTCACTAATCACTATCGGGCGGCATTCTAAAGAGAAATGTGAGGGTCTACTTTAATGGTATCATTATCGGGATGAGATTTTCGAAAGTGTTGAAGCCTGAAAGAGGCTACAATATTGTGATACAGTTTATCCCGATGAATTTAATGAGGAAGATTCTTTTTATTATAGGGAAAATTAGGTGATAAACTAGGCTACGTTATAGCCAGCTTCGATATAACGTCACTACATGTTTATGAAGATACCTGTGGATGAAATTGAAATAAGTGATATTACAACAAATTTACCTTCCACTGACAACAAAAATATTCCTTCATTTGCTATAATTGTTTACAATAGAAGACTTACAGCTTTACGTCGAAAATAGTTCCATTTTATTTAATGGGATATTCTACCGCCTTAGATGCTCCCCGGACACAAAAATTAGTCACCTGTTACTACTAAGGTGTTCCGGGGCTGTTGTAGTTACTCGGAACTGGACCCTTTGAATCAAATAACCATCAAACTGAATCAATAAGGCTACATTGATTTGTTAAATGACCAAATTTTGCAACCTGCACAGAATTTGCATGAGGATTGAACTGCTACTTTGCCAATCTTCAAGGACGATAACTGCCGTATACATCGGGCTAGATCGGTCATGCATTGGCATGAAAATCATTCTGGCTATGTTAGGCACCTAGACTGGCCTGCCAAGTCTCCAGACATGAACCCCATCGAGAATTTATGGGACAATTTTGAACGACAAGTTAGGAGCCGAAAAATCATCCACGCACTTTCTCTGATTTAAGGAATCGATTGATGCATGAGTGGTTCAAATGCATCATTTGTACATTACAAATCTAGTAGACTCAATGCCTTCCAGAACTGCTGCTATTGTACGTGCTCGTGGAGGTCCTACACTTTATTAGTGACAGGTGATTAATGTTTTGTACGAGGAGCTTAGAGTGTAATAGAAAAGTGGAAGCGTATAATCTCGGATCTGCGCCTGCTAATGTCTACTTGTCGTCCCATTAGGCCAAATGGCTTAGTTACTATGCTGACATAGTTAGGTCACTGGTTCTCTGTGTAACTTATCCGCTGTAAGGAAGTTAATTTTGCCTTAATTGGTTTTTAAAGGAGCTACCAAGGAGATTTATTAATATCCTATTATAGTGGTTCCCTACCACCATGTAGCTCAGTTGATAGTTGGCGGTGCCTAGTAGCCTCGTCTTTATTGTTTTTTGGGTTTACATTGATTACTATTAGTGCATTGGTCTGTGAGCAATTCGTTGCTGGGATTCTATCAACGGTACTTTCATATTATGCTTCGTGATTCTAGCTCTGAAGATGAGTGTTGTCCATTAAGCATCAACCTTAAGCTGCATATGCAGATCAAAAATTAGTATCCAATAGGAAATTAACAGTAGTTCCAAAATTGGCAGCATCAAAGAAATTGCATTGAACGTCAGAAGATAGTAATAAAAAACTTTGGGGCTTGGGCTTCCTTGATACTTGGGGCAATGAAAAAAGTAAAAAAAGAAAATGATTCCGAAAATTATTTTATCCAAACAAAACGACAATAGATGTGTTAGTTTAAACCAAAGAAAACGAGAATAATTGTTAAAAGAAGAAAAGGCGATGAAATAAAGTTCACAAAATTGAATGGGTCAACATAAACAACAAGCAACAGAAAAAATCAGCATATATGTAGTGTGCCAGCCGTCAATAACGTGTACGCCCACCCTGGGTGGTAATGCATACTTTGCATCGTCAGCGTATATGCTCAATACCAGCCTTGAATCGGTTTCTGGTGGATGTTTTCCTACTCCTTTTGGAGGGCTCTGATCAACATCAGGCTGTTCCTAATCCTTCTGGAGGGCTCTGATCAGCATTTGGTGGCTCCTATTCCTTTTGGAGGGCTGTCATCAGCATCTGGCGGCTCCTATTCCTGTTTGAGGGCTTTCATCAGCATCTGGTGGCTCCTATTCCTTCTGGAGGGCTCTGATTAGCATTTGGCGGTTCACGGGGACCGGTCGCAGAGACTCGTCGCAGAAGTTCATCCCGTAGGTGTTCGATCGGGTTAAGGTCTGGTGAGTACGCAGGCTAGGCCATGACCTCGATCTCTTCGGCAGCCAGAAAGTTCTGGGTTAGCCTCGTAGCATGGGGCAGCGTAGTCCTGCTGGTACACTGTTATCCTGAAATGAGCTTGCAGGAAGGGCAACATGTGGGGTCTCATGACCTCATTGACGTAACGTGCTGCCGTCGCATTCCTGACGATGACGATGGCACACCATTTGTAGACTGTTTTTGTTGCTTGTCGTCTGTTGGTGCAGACCCATTCACTTTTGTGAACATTGTTTGATGGCCTTCTCTTCCTATCATTCTCCTTTTCCTTGGTTTAAGCTTGCACACGTTTTCTTTTATTTGAAAAAAAAACAATGTTTGGAATCATTTTCAAATTTTTTCTTGCTCAATATGTCAAGAAACCCAAGCCCCAAAAAATATGAGTTTGGAATTTGCAGCTGTGAAGAGACGGCATAATGAAATTGTGAACAATAAAATATCACCCCACCTCAGGAGTAGTTATAATACTCTCACGATATGAAATTGTGAACAATAAAATACCACCGCACCTCAGACGTAGTTATAATACTCTAACAATACATGTCCAGCTCTGGCAAGAACATTTCCACATTCCAAATTCAAATTTCACATTTCAACTCACAAGCTCAGCTCTTACAAGCTGAGCAACGAAAAATTGAACTTTGATTTAATACCATGCACAAGATACCGCTGCAGCTCAACACAAAGCAACCAATCTCAAAATCAAGCGAAGCAACACTGAACGGAAGCTGCCGATGGACACACAAGGTTGATACGTATCTTGTCGATATTACAGCATCTGCTTATGTTTCGGTACAAAGGGTAGCAATAGTTATGTAAGTAAATATACAAATTAATTCACGTTGGAAGGTGTTTAGATTGAACACCTACAGTACTAGTACTCACAGGACTTCAAGAGACTGCAGCCCTGCAAACGTTGACTTATCCAAAGTAGTGAGCTGGTTGTACGACAGCTTCCTGTGGAAAAATTACTTATTTAAACATTTTTTTCATTTCTAGCTGTACGCTTGTAACTATTATATCCGGGCACGACTGAGACTTCTGGATATAACTTTTGTAACTCTTGTTCTTCATACTAATTTCTAAACTTCCGCTCATCATGATTGGTAGACTAACTTAACTAACATAGTTCAGCCACAGCATCAATCTTCAGAACTCACGCGTCTGCTCTACAAGCTTACTCTGTGCTACAGCTACGCTATTATTAATCATTTGATCGACAGACACTGGCTTAGTGTCGGCAGATCAGCTTTACTGAAGTAAGTGTAGGTAATTATCTCTGGTATTCATCAACAAAGCACACTGTACTAACCAAGCAGAACAAAGGTATTATTTCCAATCAACCTCATCGTTCCTATAAACGACCATTGACTTTACAGTGCGGATGATCCTCTCACGAGCTCGATTGGTGTAGAGGAAGAGCGTGCTCTGCATTCCTCACGTGCTGTGCAAGGACGGTATGGGATTCCTTGTCAGTCTACCGCTCGTAATTGCTTCAGTGCTGTCCTCGAATGTTAATTAAACGGCGGGTATCAATTACCACAGCTGCGTTAGGTCGAATGCTGTCACGCTAATGACTCGCAAGGCATATGATCTATTCCCAGGCCCACTAATTGCCGATGCAGGAACAATGATAGGCTCCTGCACGCTGCAATCTCCTTGACATGCAAGTTTCAAATTTGAACTGGTTTGTAGGACTTCCGCTGCAAAGGATGCTTCCTCGAAGCTACAGGTTTACTGATCGTTGAAGGTATATTTCGCAAACTTAGTTCGAGCACTGCAGGATTTGCTCTGCTGAGGTGTACACACGGATCACATCTTATGTTCCTCTTGGGCTTTTTTTTTAAAAATATAACTTTCTAATTTATCAAAAAGCTCTCTGAGACCTGCTTACGTTTAACTTATATATTTGTTCCAGTTAATTAAATTGTAAAAGACACGAAGAAGTGCTGCCCGATGTTGCAGAATTTTCAAGGATATCCTGTAATTGGACGAGAGGCGTCTGTGGTTAGACAAGGAGAGTTAGGTTAGATGAGGTACTTTAATTTAGAATTAGACTCTCATAAATAGGCTATGCGAGAGAAGGTCTGCTTCGGTAAGTGAAAGAGTAATTGCATGATTTCCGTGTAATTTAGGGAGTTTGTGAAGTCTCTGCTTTTACTGTCTAACAGTAACACATAAAAATGTGTGATGAAAGTATTGCGACTGAAGAAAATTCTTTTCTATTTTGCAGTATTTTGGCAAAACATATGCCACTTAAACTTATACGAAGATGGCTTTAGAACATAAAAATATTTTTCAAGAATAGAAACATGTTTTTTCATAGGTATATTTAGTATTTATGCAGCATTGCATATAATAGGAGGTGTAAAACAGCATTTGAGCATTGCAATATTTTGTTGCTCCTCCTTTAGCAGCAATTAGTGCTTTTAAATGACTAGTGTTGGCTTGTATATGTTTCTGGAAATTGAAAGATTTTGCCTCATTCTTCTTTGGTGAAAATCTTCAGATCTTCCAGGCTTGATGGTAGCCTTGCTAGATTTTTTTGTGTTCGCCATAAATTTTAGATAGGGTTCAGGTCCGGCGATTGACTGGGCCAAATCAACATATCAATACCCCTATGCACAAACCATTTTTGAGTTACTTTACCTTTCTGTTTGGAATCATTAGCCTGTTGAAAGCACCATTCATCAACTTATCACAATTTTTTTAACTAACTGCTGCAAGTTATCAGATTGGAACAAAAGTACTGTCCCTATTTAGAGTTAAGATTTTCGTGGGATAATAAGGAATAACCGTTCATTATGAGTTTCTAGGAGATAATCAAACAATAGCTTCTGAAGTGTTCTGTCAACAGCTACCCCGATAAAGACAGTTTTGCAGAAGAAACTTTTGTTGGTAAACAGAAAAGGTGTGATCCTCCACCATGTCAATGCCAGATCCCACACTTCAAGAGATACTAAGAATCTCATTGATGAAATTGGTAGGGAAATTTTTATTCACCCACCATATTCTTCCGATTTACCCCGATAAATTTTCATCTCTTTAGAAGCTTGCAGAGCCACTTATTAGGACAGAGGTTAACGTCAAGAAAAGCGGTGGATATGAAGCTAGCTTCCTTTTTTTTAGTCAAAACCAAGGTCATTATATGAAAATGGCATCAAAAAGCTTATGTGGAGAGAGGAAGAGGTCATTGATAAGAATGGTGATTATGCTGATGATTAAAAAAGTTGTATTTAGCTTAAACATTGGTTTCATTTAAAAGCAACAAAAGTAACAGAACTTTCGCTCCAACCTGATATGTTTCATGGTTCGTCTTCATTTTACTGGTAGGTAGTGTTCTTTACACTAGTCTCAAAAAAAAAAAAAACTTTTGAAGCTACGAATCTCTATAATTGCTCATTAAATGGTGCCACTTTCTCTTATTTTCCCGTTCTCCAAGCTTGTACTATAAACAGGCTGTGCACCAATATGACTAGTTAATACTCGAGCATGAATATGAGCCCAGCTTCCTCGAATTGTCGTATTTTACTAGAAATTCATGGATTTCATAGCTGCCAGTGGCTATCCTTCATTATCCTGAGAATATCTACTGAAGATGTGAACAGAAAATATAATTTTAGAAACAGCTATACATATGTATATATACATGTACAGTCAAACCTGCAGTAAGAGGTTTGCTCTGCTTAACTGATAAAGCATACAAGTCTTTAATTAATGCCTGAGCCTTTGTACAACGAAAGCTGAAGAAAAAACTTGCTGAAAATTATATTTATAAGAACTGCAAAATTAAATGAAGTAAAAATACCGGATAGCCAACAGCTTTTGGTGTTTTCATTACAATATTTTAATTTCATTGAAAATTTTACATGTACTACATATTTCAATAAAATGCAGCGCTACATCTAACGAAGCAGAAACATCATTTAACAAAGCTATTACATCGACTGAAGTCTCTAAACATCAATACCTTGCTACATCCATTCATAGAAATGGATAAATTTAAGGCGATATCCTAGTATTAGCCAATGCCCACGATCAACAGTTGAGATGGTTATCGTAATATATGAATACAAAAATCTCTATAATCTAAAAACTATTTCGGAAATAAGAATGAAAAGTAGAAAAAACAATTATTGCAGTTTTAAACAAGGATAGAAATGGATGAGCGAAAAATTATCATAGTAGACTGCTTGGAATGGTGAAGAGAAACTTTTCACATGCCTGGAAAAGTAAGTCAGTAGCTTGAAGAGGATACCAACCTACTGTCTAATTCTTCAAGAAAGTTGAAGGATACCATCCTACTATCTAATTGTTCAAGAAAGTTGAAGGATACAAACCTATTGCCTAATTCTTGAAGAAAGTTGAAAGATACCAACCTACCATCTAATTCTTCAAGAAAGTTGAAGGATACCAACCTACCATCTAATTCTTCAAGAAAGTTGAAGGATACAAACCTACTGTCAAATTCTTCAGGAAAGTCAGACTTCTAAAACTTCTAAAATCAGCTGAAACTAATGAAAGCGCATTTAAAGAATTCTAGAGTAAAGGAATAAGGCCAGACTTTGGTTTGGAAGAGCGGCTTGCAACTCTCTAAATATCATTCGGATCGTAAACTTTGGAGTTACTTGGGTATCATTGTGTTGAACTTAACATGCGCAGATGAAATAGAAATCACTTAGGAGAGCCTGGCTGGCAGCATACATTAGGAAGACAGGGTAACTCATAAATAATTCATCGCTTTAAAACCTTGATAAGAAGTAAACTATGAAAGGTAAAGAGTAGATAACAGTAACTTACACTGAGAGTTTCAGGTACTATTTTCATGTAATGTATGGAATACATTAGTTTTTATATGACAGCCGTTTTCCTTCAAAGAAAACGCGCTCATTTAATGGTACTGATCATTACTTTATTTAGGGGTAATTCTTAACTTCGAAGAATACTTCTTAATCTGCGAAAGTGTTTGGATGTGCACGACATTTCCTGTTTTAACGGGATACTGATTTGAACGAAGAGCAAAGCGATGGTAGCTTAGTAATGTTTTGGACACAAGAAGTCGATGTAATTCTTAGCTAAGTCAGTCTCCCGTCCTTCATCCAGTCGAGGAATCCACCAAATTTCCAACAAGTAGAGGAATCCCATATATCTTTGTAGATGATTTTTGAAGAACTATGGAAAGCAGTTAAAAGCTATTGAACTTAAGAAAGTCTTGTCAACAAAATATTACCTAGTTGTATCCAGTACATCTAAGTAGCATATTTTTGTATTTTTTTAATATACTTTTAACTGAACTGTGTCCGAATTCCTCTTACTTGTGTTTAAGGTTGTTAAATTAATGTAAAAGCTTAAACAGTTAAGCCAAAGTAAAACATCCTATTGCAAGACAAATAAAACGTGTATTCAGCACATTTGCATATCGCTCTACTATATTGACTGCCTCTTCAAGATAGAATTTAAGGTAATGGTATCTTTCACTTGTCATGCGGACTGGTATGGCCCAACATTCCCTAACACAATTGACAGGCAGCTTAGCACTTTCCGCATAACGTCTTCTCTGCCTACATACCTGCATTGCGTAGGGGGCAATTCGGCCATAAAAGCCTAGACCGTCCGATGTTCGAAGGTTAGCCTTTGCCTTGATTTGAATTGAATATCTTATGATAAACTACAATATTACAGTATTGAACAACGATAAGACCCCCTGCCCTGAATCACTGGTCACGTGTTCATGCTGTGGAAAGAGATCACGTGTTAGCTCTCAAGTCAGAAGGCCTATTGATGCTTTTTTCTTGAATTCCAATAAGCCAATTCTTTCCCTGACTGCCTGCCTTGCACTAATCCATAACAATAAAAAAAGCGGTATACGGACGTAAGCTTAAACGAACCTAAATAACAAGGAATCTTTACTGTAGAAATATGGTACAAAATTAAGAAAAAACGAGAGGAAGTAGAAATCATTGCGTGTACAAAGGTTTGGCCGTTTAGTCAGAGTTAAGAATTGGTCTGTTTTTCAAAATATTCCAGGATTCTAAAATTCTTATATCTGAAGTATTAGCTGAAGATACAATTTCAAAATGTGTGAGAAAGTAAGCATGGCCGGTCTATTCGCGGTGTTGTCTGGGAGGCAATGCGGTAAAACTGTGAGGAAGGTTCGGTCTAAAGCAACATCATATATGCTGATAATATCTGCTTTCAGTCTGCTTCTGAGTACTTCCAAAGTAAGAACTCTGGCAAGTTCCACAAGAATATTTGTATACAATGTTGGAAAGTAGCTCAGAAGGCAGTCTGTCCTTATGGTTTAAAAAGTTGCGAATTTGAAAGTCATTTCTGAGTGCGAAAATGAAGTCTGTCTGAGGATAAAATTTTGCCAACATAGACTTGAATATTTCGTCATGTCATAAGAAGCGTTGCCTAAAAACAGAAGTGAAACATAAACATTTGCACTTTTCTATCGTACATACTGGTGTTCTATTGCTTAAGACATTGTTGAGAAATTTATTAATAATTTTATCAACCTAGCAACGGATATCCTGCCTTGTTTAAAAAAAATTGTTAACAAATTTTTCATTAGCTTGGCGGATGGTAAGACGAGACAGATTTCAAACGTGTCTCGAAGGTAACTGCTGGTCAGGTGCTGCCTGCTGCTAAGCAATGCATCACGCACAGGCCAATGGGACCAGCTTCCTTACAGAACACTGTTGATATGGTGCTTCTTGCTCCACATCACAGTTCTCTCCAAAAGCTAGTTTCCATATGTGATGATGAAGCTCAGAAGCTTGATATTGTGTACAACACGAATAAGACAGTATGTATGTTGTTTGAACCTCAGCGTAGCAAGCAGTGCAGGATTAGGCATTCATTATTAAGCGGTGTGAAGTTATCCTATGTCCACAGTTTTGTGTATCTGGGACATCTCATTGATGAAAAACTTGATGATTGCGCAGACATTGGACGACAGGTTAGACGTTTAAATGCTACAGGCAATCAG
>LQNS02000137.1:1565888-1604040 GCA_001587735.2 Parhyale hawaiensis
CCATTCGTGTCTGCAGGTGTAGGCTGAGTGTATCTATTTATTCTCATTGTACGTGGCAACCAATATTTGTGACTGGGCCTAATTACTAGGTTGAATTTTGGCTACTTTGTTTGTACTTGTAAGCTTGTAAGCATATTTTGTGAAACCAATGTGTTCTTAATAAAAGCTAATTATTATTATTATTATTACTACCTTTCCTATAAACTGAATTAAGAAACTGACTGAATAAGGGAAAATAAATATCGGTATTTGTATGTAAAAAACCAGCACTCACAGCGTTGTAAGGTTGCGTAGTCCTTCAAAAGCTCTCGGGCTGATGCTCTGCAGCCGTTGGTACTGCAAGTCCCTGCAACACAGACATGTTCCTCATCTATTTAAACCATATGGCTTCAACTTTAAACTGAACGAAATACAGGGCATCCAATCGGTTTAAACGACGTGGCTTTACCTTCAGTTTCAAGCTGAACGAAATCTCCTCCAGCTACTAAAACTCCAACGTCAAAGTTGTACGTGTAGCTACAGCGTCAGACTCAGTCTCGCATGCACACGCCACTCTACACACATCAGGAGACACGAACACAATCATTAACAGTAGGACAAGAGCTGCAATTAAACACATTTTCAGTTAGCTGGTATATTCTTTTGATGATATATGGTATATTCTGTTGACGTTGATTAAAAAAAAAAACAATTGTGATGCAGTTGCAACTTACAACACTGCATAAAAATTTAATGTCATATAGTTTTGCCATGGATATTCATTTGTTGTCGATAAACTTTAACCTTAGAAGACGTTATAAACATTGTTATTCCTAGGACAAACCTAATTTGAAAGGCTAATACGTTAATTAAATTTATGCCCACCGCAGCTCCGCATCGAAGTAAAATTACGGTTCTACCTTCTATAGTGGTCCCGATTGTTGGGAGAGCGTGACTAGTGTAGTAAAGCGTTAGGTTAAATCTAGGGCTTTGCTGCGCTAGGTATGCTAGCCCTCCAATTATAGCTGTTCAGTATTTTTTTCGATGGAGTTTAGTGGCTACACCGAAATCAGGAATAGATCAGAGTGAACCTAGTTAATTCGCAAAACTCCACGGACATTTGGAACATGATTTAACTATCTCGAACTTGTGAACAACAACTCTCAAGTAAAGTTTCCTCTTTGTTTTTGAAAGCTTCCTGTCTAAAACTGTTCAACGTGACATAGAAGTAGACACACACACATATAGTGTCTTAATAAGCGACAATTTTTTTAAAATTTGAAGTCATTATTGGCGAAACATTGCCTATGAACACCCAATTCTGCTGATAATATGTATTTTTTAGTTCATGACACTAAATATTGGCAACTGTGGCTATAGTTCATGACTTTAACAATCAAATATTTGAATCTTACAGATATTATTTCTGTTTTATTCGTCTGGTCCAGAGAGCAACATAGATTGTAAGTAGTGGGTAAAGCCACCATTTTCGTGCTCGCAACCTTTGACCACTAAGCCCCGCCTGCTTCCGGTTTCCCAGGCCCCGCCCACTTTCGGTTCACTTCCCCCTGACCCCCCGCTACACCGGAAGTGTATTAGCCGTACTAAACCGGAAGGTCACGAGCAAACATCGCGAGGGTGAAAGGTCACTAGCACGTAAACGGCGGCTTTACCCACGACTATTCTGCCCTAAACACCATTTTATGTAGTCCAATGCGTTATCGTGGCTATCATCACTGATTTAGCAACCTCAATGATATGATTGTCAGATTTTTCTCCCCCTTCTTTTTTTTCGACTTCTTCCTTTTTTTCTCCTCTCGTTTCCCCAGTCCTCTATATCCTACTAACATAATGGCAATAGCTCATAAAGGGCCGGGGCGTAAGTTCTGGTGTCTCTTTGGGAATGGGCCTATTGATTCGTCTACTGCCGCCTATCTAATCTAGAACACACTAATTATGCAGTCTCTTTTTGATGCTTTGGTCTAGAGCGATTTCATCCCATAGGTAATTAGTGGTCGAAAAAAGAGCCTGTAATTGTTGATGAACTATGGCGGTAATGTTAGCTCGGACACTGTACAGGATTTGCAATACATAACAAATACGCGGTTGGTGGTAAACAAGATATTTATCATCTGAAAGCATTGTGGCTTAGACGTATTTGATGTAGCTCTGTCATATTATTGTGCTGGATTCATTGTGAGCAGCAGAGATTATTCTTTGATTTCAGTTGCATCAGTCAACGGCTTGATTGTCTTCATGATGATTTTTTTTTTTAAATCAGCGTTTCTTTTCATGCATCTATCAGTAAACGCTGTATGCCAGCTACAGTCTCGATGATGATCACAATATATACTGCGCTTGGAAGATTTAGAGTCACAGTACAAACTTTTAAATATTTCTTACGGTCATTCGGTCATTTAACGTCAGCTTTTACTTAGATCTCCAGTTATTGTTATTCCCGGGTAACGGAGGAACTAATCTACATACTTATTTAAGACATAGGCAAGAAGCATGATAGGTGGACGATGTATCCTTCAATAATTTTCTAGCTCGACATACGACTGATTCACTCGTATATTTTGGCAACCAAAAGTAAAAAAAAAATTAGGGTGATATTTTCGCAAACGGTTTAGATAGATTTTTATCATAATCTAATAATAGATTTCCATGCATTGATGTACTTACAGCAGAGGTAGAATGATGAGTCCGTAGAAAGCGTAGGGATGCAAATTAGCTATTTGGTTTCCCTCTAAATGCCTGCACACAGAATATTAAACTTTAGTAACTCAGGTCCAGAAGCTTTCAAGTCTATCATTACTGAATGTTTCGTAACCGTAGTGAAGAACAGTTAACAACACCTAACTCTTGAATTAAGACAGTTTACGCAGCAATAACAATATCTGAATATCTGAACGGCTAAATATATGGTATGCCATGAGGCAAAGGGCTAGTTACTGCTGAAAGTAAGGGCCGATAATGTCAATTCTTAGACAAGGGTTATTTATGACAACTTTTAGGGAAGGCTTATCTACTCAATCACTTAGGGAATAATTACCTATACAAATTCTCAGAGAAGGATTATCTATACAAACTCGTGGGGAGGAGGGCTACTGTGCAAACTCTTACGGAAGGTATACAACAGCTGTAACAGCGGTTTTACCGCTGAATCTATCTAGCGTTTTGTGCTCTCGGTGGAAGTAACTATATATATCTTAGATGATATCAGAAATTATTTAGTACATTTAGTCTTAACATTTATAACAATTCCTGTAAATTTCATAAAGATCCATTCGTAAATTTTTGAGTCATTTTGCTAACAAACAAAACATTCTATCCAGAGACAAGCAACCAAACAAACGAACAAATAGATTATCAGAGCATTTTTTCCTAATATACCTAACATCTCTTATAAATTTTTATAAAAAATTGTCAATCACTTTTTCAGCTGTGGTACTACACTTACAGAGTCCGGAGACTGTGCATGCCTTCGAAGTCTCCCTTCCTGAGCTCAGTTAGATTATTGAAGCTCAGGTCAAGGATTTTCAGTCGCCACAGGTTGCTGAGGCTGCCTGGGGCCAGAGCCGTGATGCTGTTGTGGGACAGGTCCCTGTAAGTAATTAGAAGCCCTGATTAGATTAAAAAAATTATCAGTTTAATCTCTAAAACTAACAAGAACGTGTTGCTGTATGCTGTAATATAAACAAATAAACTGTTATATAAATAAATATGCTGCGCAACGAACACATTGAGGAACTCCAGGAATCTCAAAACGCTACTTAGGAAAAACCTCTTTAAAAACCCTTCACGGGTGAATTGAACTCTTGCAGTTCTATATGGCCGAACACTGATCTTGGCAATGAATTTTACGGCAGCACCGATGGAACTGATGAGTCTGACGCGCCAGGGAGAAGCCTCATCTGCAAGTCGTGTGTTTCTTCCAAAGATTGCAGCAGAGAAAATGCAGCTTCACGAACTAAAATGGCCGCAATCGCCGCTCTTGATCCTACAGTACATATACATAGGCAAAATATTTGACAGGAAAAATGGATCGCGTTATCGTATTTCGGACTATCAGGCTAAGGCTTGCTAGCACCACTGCCCTAGTTGTCTCCAACGAAGAGAAAAAAAAACAGAAAAAAAGAAGAAACTGTAGTCAAGCGAAACGGGCGCCGCATCCCCGTAGGAGCTACGCAAATGGGAATGGCTAATTAGATCAGAAAATGACGCGCTAGATCAAGATTGTCAGTAGATGTAGAAAAGAGGTTGCCAACAGTTATTATCATGACAAACTAAGTCTCGAAAGTCAGTTACGAGCGTTGGGTCAGCTGTGATCTGTACAGTGTACACATAACCTTCTCTAAATATCACAGCTTTCTTCAGCGTTTTCGATGACATGGCTACTGCAAGCACACAAGCAGTTGAAAACTGCCACTTCCTAATAGGAAATTTATAGGCATTTATCTGCTACCTATGGGAAAACAATGAAAAGTATCCGATAACATCGGATAAATTCCTATAAATTTCCGATTGAATTTAACTAACTTTTATCGACAAATCGGACGAAGTGCCAACGTAGGTAGTTTACAGTGCCGTATATATGTGAAGTGATAATTATTAAAAGATCACAACAGCGAAGAAAGCAAAATACCGTAAAATGCTTACTAATACGGACTGGCGAGCTGGATGTATATCACGGTATAGAAAATTTTATCACATTTATCATTTAATTAATTATATTTTGTTAATGTTCCACTACAAGCAGCCATGTGCTATCAATGTTGTCGGTGGCTACATATTTGCTGCCTCTTTTCGAACGAAAGTTACTCGCATGACGCGATGGGGTTGAAGATCGATGAGGCCGCCCTGCTCCACCCTCAGGAGTCTATTCAAAGAGCGCACATATCTAGGCTATGTGGCGCTTCTTCTCAAGGCGCGAGAGCTGTTGGTTGATGGACTGATTATATTAGTGACCAGCTCGGGGCTACCCGGCAGCGCTACCGTCGTTCACGACACCTTGTGTGCGTGTTTGTGTACGCAGATCGTGTGCGTGTGAGCGGCGTTCAAGTTGGCGCGCCGCGCTGCTCGCTGCATCGCTGATTAAGTTAGGTTACGCGATAGGTAAGGTTAGGTAATGTTAGGTAAGGTTAGGTAATGTTAGGTAAGGTTAGGTAGGGTTAGAAAGGTTAGGTTGGATTAAGTTGGGCTAGGTTAGGTAAGGTTAGAAAGTAAGGTAAGGAGGTTAGGTTAGGTTAGCTTAAATAGTGTTTATTTTAGTGGTGGCGCGCGCAGGAAAGCTTACGACGTCAACGGAAAGGTGTTGTGAACGACGGTAGTGCTGCCCGACAACCCCACGGACTGATGTTCTGGTCACTTGGTTACTTCCTCCACCATCATCACCACCACCACCATCATCACCACCACCACCATCATCACCACCTACCACCACCATCATCACCACCTACCACCACCATCATCACCACCATCATCATCACCACCACCACCACCATCATCACCACCACCACCATCACCTTTACCATTATCATCCCCTCCACCATAATCAGTTTCTTTCTCCAATTTCGTTAAATCTGAACAAAGCCGTGAGTCACCGAAGCTATAAACGTAGTGGTGATGCCTAGAGACGGTATTGCACCGAGCCAGGTGAGGCTCTTAAAAAACCTGTAATTTTTATGTAGGAGCTGTTGTTAACTTTTTGTACGATAAATTCATAAAAACTACCTAATCAATGAAATTTGATAATCAATGAAATTTCTTATCGATAAAAAGCATTAGTAAATAATATTTTGAAATCGATAAATTATCCTAAGGTGGTAACATTTCCTAACGTGATAGATTATTATAATTATTAATTGATTCTCTTTTGGGTCGTTTTCCCAATGGATACTTACCGTAAAAGATTATTTTCCCAGTGGATTATTATCGCTTACGGTAACATCCCAACATATAATTACTGCAAGAGATATGTTTTCTAATGGATAATTATCAGAAGAGATAACTTTCTAGATGGATGATTACCGTAATAGATAATCTTCCAGGTAGATAATTAGGAGATAAAGTTTTATTTTCTTTGGCTCAAATATTTCCCATTTTTATCATCGAATCGTACGTTGTACGTTTCTTAGTATTGTTACATAGCTAACGAACTTTGCATTTTTTCGTAGTTCCTACATTGTAGTGGAGATCGCCTATAAGGCATCGCTTTACCTCTTCGGTGAAGAGTTTACCTTCTGGACGCCACCAAGAATCTTTCCAAGATATTTATGAACTAAATTATCGTAGTCAATAAATCCCTAAATCTGAATCATCTTAATGATATTGTCTACTCTCTCTGTCTGTCTCTCCAACTTAATTCATATTCACTTTACACAGTACAGCTACTGGAAGTGTCTTGACTTTAAATTTTTAATTCAGCGTTATCAATGCGTCGTCACCAATAATGGGGCCATGATGCACCAATAAGAGAACGTATGTTTGTCACGTGATAGCATGGTATGGAGTCTGCCTCCAATCGAGGCTATCGCTTGTCTTATGATGAAGTGACGTCATGCGGGTTACGGATATGAAGTTCTCCTAATGGCTGGCGGATAGAGTAATTATCTCCATATAAATGACACTATTTCCTTTGGTTTTCGGGCAATGCACGTCCAGTCATCATTATATTCACAAGTTTAAGTCTCCGTTACCATAACATAGGCGATATTACGGAGGAAGCAAGAAGGGACATAAAGTACGACGATGGACAGGTGGAACCAAAGCACACGGGTATTCCCACACGCGATCAACGCGCATGGGAACAACAGGTCGGGAAAGAAGAGGATGAACAGATAGAAGAAATATCAGTAGGAGTACGAGATGGGAAGGAAGTAAAATGGGGGCAAAAGGCAGACGTTCCGAAGATCTAGTTCATGGCGAAGGTAACCTACAGGGTCCCCCGGGGAGCGCTGCTCCCCATAACATACAGGATGGGCGAACCTAACTAACCTAATCCTATGGTCCATCCTATGCCCCCTGAGGGGGTATGCCTCCTTGGCCAGCAAATGGTTCTTTATTTCACAAAAGTCGAATAATTTTGGAATAATTGAAGGATGCAAACCTTTTGTGGACAACACTGTTTTTTGGCCAAATATTGTAGCTATATTTTCAACCCAAATAAGCAGTTTCAGTCCCACGTACAAATAGCCCAGTGTATTGTGGCCGACTTTGGGTGATGTCCAGTCAAAACTTAGGATTTACTGGGTGGGCGAGTTAGGCCTTTTGTCTTTTAGTTGTAATTGCCTCGTGATAGCTGCACTTTCTTCCCCAGAAATGTGGCAAGACCACACAACTACGATACTCTAAAGGCCCAGGTAGTTGCGCCACTTTTCTATATTATGCATTGCCATCGTGAATGGTGCTCAGAAAGTCATTGTGAAATGTGTGTAGAATTATCATAACGATTGTTTTATGTTCCAATGTTTCACATTTCAGACTTTAATCCCAAGTTGTTTCGGCTTTTGGCGAAGAAATAAATTTCGAGAGAGCAACAAAAAGTGCATGATAAAAAATTTGTATTTGATCAAATACAAATTGCTGTGCTTTAGTAAGACTGCATAATTATGAAAATAGTTTGTCTTTACTACAGTACGCAAGAAATACATGCATTGAGCTCACAGAATTACGGTATTCTGGTGCTCATAGCTGCCGCCATAATGGCGAAGGCCTCTGATCCTATCTGCTCATTTTGAAAACGCATTTCCCGAAAGTTGGCGTGTGAACAGCCCGGTCATGGCTTACTGACTCCGGGTCGTGGGAATTGAATTTGCCTGCAGGATGTTGGGGGCCGAGCTTGAGGAAATCCTAGTGTCATTTCTGAAATTCGCAGTAAGCTTTTCCTACGTGGATAGCAGAGATGAGGGAAGGCTGCTTGCTTTTGCATTATTGGCTTCACTGGAAAAGATTTATGGGGGAAAATGATCCGCCTGGACTCTAAAAATTCGCAGGCGTAATCATGGGTCATTACCTTGAACTAAAATTCTTTCGATAAAATAATACGCGAGAGAACAAACTGCAACCGAATGATGTTATTATGAAACGTTTTTATCGAAAGAATTGAATGGGACAGTGATGTTATTCTGATGCTAATACTGTGTGCGGGGCTAATCTATTAAAAAAAAGTGTCTCGAATTAAAACATGTGCATTAGAATACTACTTAAAATGAAAATATTTTTACTAGAAAAAGGCAGTTGCGAGTGAAATATTTTCATTAGAGGAAGTAAATATCTTCCAATAGCATAAGTACGGTATATTGACCTAATACAAGAAAATGACTAAGATACCATTTGAAAATATAGTCAGGTGCCAGCAAAATGTATTGGGCGTAAACTGTTGGCTTCGTGTAACAGAAGCTACGAAAGGAAAAGTGAATTTCTTTTACAGTTCCAGATCCATTGTTTTAAATGTAGCATTTATGCCATGATTAATGCAGGTGACAAACGTTAACAACAGCTGTCGTATAATTTATGCCAATTTAGCTCTTATCTAATAAAAGACGCCGTGACGATCTAAATAGACCCCTTCAACATCTGATGTTCAGCAATCAACGTCCTGCTTGTTTGTGATTTAGATGCTATGAGAAACACATCGGCTGTTCTCGTTTTATTGGTTTAGATGTATTATATACACTGCATTGGGCGACGAGGGAATTACAGGCCTGAAGAGCTTCACTAAAAGAAGATCTGTTCTGATTCGTAAAGTTTCTACCAAAGTTTCCATAATCGTTTCCACACTGCAGCTCTCACATCAAATGTTGCGCCTGGGACTGACGAATTTATATAAAAATAGTTGTGCACATTAAGAAAAATGTCTTATACCCAGCACGATTACTCGTGTATAAGTGACATTAAGTGCTGTATTCTAGTTGTTTGAGCACTCGAAGGCAGGCATATCTCTATAGCACGTGGCATACATAGCACGCGGGATACATAGTAGGTTGGTCCTGGACCAACACTCTCCCTCAATGCAACTACCACGTCACAAGCGATTGCTATTCGTTCCGTGCATATATTCCTGTCATCACCCACTACTATAATGGCCCAAACTTCTGACACAAATGGGCCGGCAGCGATAGGGTATTGGGATTCAAATTGCAAAGCTTTTGTATCATTTTCAATTCAAAGTTATCCATCCGCCGCAGCTGTGAACACGTTCCGTCCTGCTCACAACTTGTTAAAACTGCTGCTTGAGTTTCTCAAAGACTGAAGGTCTCTGAGGACCTGCCATTTGCTCGAGTTTGGGTCAAAGGCTTCAGTCCTTCATAAGCTATGCATAACACATTAGTAGGACTATTTTGGTGGGGGAAGAAGTGAGTGGAAGAGCAGATAGATGGAATCGATCGATGAAAGGTCTCTCTCTCTCTCTCGCTCTTTCGTTCATCTCTCTTTATATGCGTAGTCGTTTGATCCCAGAAAATTAAAATAAAAGGGAAGCATTTTCAAACTTACGAGTGTAGGAAAGCCTAGACATGCTAACATGTTTCCGTAGCCAGCGCAGGAAAAAAATAATAAAATAATATTAATAAAAATAATAATGTTTCCCCAGTTTCTTTTCTAACAAACGTCGTTGCGCATTTTAGGAGCTCGACAGCAGTGTTGTTAATTCGTTTCGAGCTTCTGTTAAACCAAGTTTTACTGGAGGTAAGCGCTGGTAAAGCCTAGCCAAGTTCGAAAAAAGGCCGCAGGGCCGCGACCTTCAGTTATTTTTAGTTCTCGCGGTGGGGCCACCAGTGGCTTGAAGTGCCCACCTCTATCTAACTTTCGCCGCACCGTCTAGAACTTGCAAACATATAAATAATATGCTCTTGGGTGCTTACGTTCAACTGAGAACAGAGAAGCTTAGTAATCACAACCTCGAGGTTACCTCTACTACACCAGTAACCCCACTACTCAGAAACTGTGCCACAGTCAAAATCACAACTCGAAGAACGGCAATGACTACTACGATACGGATGACAGTGATGAAATTAACACTTTAAAACATCCTTTTCAAATAAAAGGAACATACTGTAATATTATGCTGATTAAAAGTGAGTATACGCTCCTTATCTCCAAGTAAGTAAATAAACATATTTACTTGGATCTGTATATACGAGGTGACAGTCAACGTAGAATTTCGATGTTCTTTAGCTCGCCACGTCGTCGGTAGGTGACGATTACCTAACCACGGTCCAGGTTACCGCTTCCATTTCTCATGTTACGGTAGCCCAAAGGGTAACTTGGTTGTGATTTGAGCCTATTTTAGTAAGTCGCAGAAACAGTCTAAATACGTATCCGAATAGAGTATTTTGGCATCAAAGTCATGATACCTCTGACTTTTGCTGCTTACAAATTTTAAGTTGACTTACCCATGGAAGTTCGTGAGGATTATCTCATCAATACTAATTGTTCATGTATTTTTTCGCGTGTTGTTCACTGTACTGCCTACATGTAGGTATTATGTTAAAGCCAATGTTTGAAAAAAAAAAAATTGGCTATACGTTTATCATAAAATTCTCTACAAGATTTGACTTTCTTCTGGGTAGAAGATGTAACATATTTGTGGCACAAGTCTTATTTACATATATGTGTGACCGTTTTAGCGGCTTGGTTTTGTAGTTGGAGGTCAGGGTAGTTGGTTCGTAAGCTGATACCGTATTGTGTCAGTAGTCAGTCGATACAAGCATGTAGTATAAATTGAGACTGTGACTGATGAAAATATAAGTAACAATAATGGATGAGGCGAAGATGAATATTAAAGAAAAGGATAACTGGTGATAATGGAGTAAAATTTCAAGCGCAGAAGTAACACTTTTTTTCATTCGACTTAGTTTAGATACTTCTACTTTTCTTCTATTTATATGACTCTCATGGTATTTGCATCAAACCTGCAAAATTAGGACCATTAACGAAAGAAAAATTCAGAACAAATTTCTTAAAGATTGAAGTTTTGATCAGAAACCTATCGCATTCATTTTAGTTTACATATTTTCCTTCTATGAAATATGGTGCCCAAAAAGGTTACTTTGACGATATTAATGTCCAATTCCGGTACCGGTCCCCACACAGTTCAGTGACCTCAGCCTGCACGCAAATCTGATCTTTGCTCCTCAACTCAGTACACGCATGGAAGAATTCCCGCTAATTGCTGTTTATCGAGTTGTTTACCAGGTAATTTCCAGGTATTCAGTAATGTTGTGCTCTCAATGGAGCAAGCATAACCTCCTCACTCATTCCAATAGCAATGATGCTTATTTATTCTCAAACACTCTTCTCATAAAATGCATTATTAAAATCCTCACGACTGGGTGATAGAGTAAGGACAACGGCCATTGTCGTTGATAGATAGCAGAGAAAGGGCGGTCTTGGAACAAGGTCTTTGTGGTGTCACTGCCAAAGCACTCTCAAAATAGTAGTTATTTGTGATTATTCTAAGCTACTTTTTTTGCTCAGGCTTGTGAGTATCTAATTCGTACCAAGATTTTAAACTTACAACTGAAACTTAACTAGCACGTCGTTTTCTTAGATACAGTACTCGTTGGAGACATTTTTGTAGGAATATCACTATTCTAAAGGTCACTGAATAGTTCCAGCTGTATCCGGTAGAATTAACATACGAACTAGAAGAAACGCAACTTCCAAGATTGAAAATGTGACATGATTTAAAGAAATAATTTTCAGATTTTGAGATTTATGAAGACAAAGATGAAGAATCCTTGATGGAAAATGCCTATTCACCAATGTTACTTCTGATACTCGCAGTGACGGATGGTTAGATCGTCAGCGTTACGCACGTTAGTAAAAGTAAAAAGTAAAATCAACTTGACCACACCCTCACCTGGGAAACCCACAAGCACTGGTTTGTGCTGCCGATATGGGCCCACTGGCCCCAGAGGAGTAAGTGCCACAGTACATTTACAGAAGATAGTTGTGTCAAATTTGGGTGTATGTGCTGCCCTCTAAAATTTCCAGGTTTGTGATGTCAAAATTACGTCAAGCAACGGTGGAGGAATATAAAAAAATTCTCGCCGCAACAGTGGCGTGACGCAATTGTGACGTCACAAACCTGAAAATTTAGGGGTGTAGCGCATACACTCAAATTTGACAAAACTATCTTCTGTAAATGAACTGTGGTAAGTGCGGCTGCAGCCAACCACGGGTCACCAAGAACTACGGGGCTAATTTAACGGAAGGTTAAAATGACCCGCGCCCCCACCCCATCGTTTCTCAGGGGAGGCAAGTACTCCCACGACGCTCCGCACGTCCACTACTGCCGGGTCAGCACATCTAGCTCAGCAAAGGGCTCCCGCGCTTGGGCTGGCCCCAAACCTGCAATACACGGAGTGTCAGCTAGGCACGTTGGCGCGCTACTACCGTGGGTTAGGAGAAGATCCAGCCTCTCTGCTAGACAGGCGAGTTCATGTGATGCTTACTGCTGAGTTGGTATTTCCGGCATTCATACACTACTGCGGAAGCATTAACTCTAAAAAGGAAATGGGGTTGTTTGGGGTGGGAGTTGTAGTTGTCGAATGAGCCTTCAGTATCTGACGTCACAGCTCTGACAACCTGCGGTCGACTGCAGCCGTTCACTCCTCGGGGGCCAGCTGGTATCTGCTGCGTAAGTCAGCGATGCATGTGGATTTCCCACATGGAGTGCGCGTTCAAGATAATTGTACCTTTACTTCTTGATCTTCTCAGCTCATCAGCATCTGCTGGGCAGTTCCGGCCATCGTGTTCACGTTTTTCCTAACAAATAAAATGTTGGTATCTTAACTTGAATGCGAGGTAACAAGTTCGGTGGGTATGGCAAGACAGTTGCTAGATATGCTAAAAATTTGTATATTTTTGTACGGAACAGCAAAACAGAGTGACCTACGATCATGCATCTACGCTTTGTTTAGCGAAAGAGACTTCAGTTTTTTTTTCAAGTGAATCCATGTTGAGAGAAAAGAATTAAAAAAACTCTTCCTTACCCAGCTAGTTATGTAGGCTCAAATTTTATTTACTTAGCCTTACCCAAGCGGGTCTAACTTATAGCATACTAGCCACATGAGGGAGCATTCCATTATCTATAGGAAAGTTATCAGCTTCATTGAAGTTTCACAGCTCAGTACCTCATAAACGGTTAGCTTTACTGCTCTAGTCGGGTCTCGAACCCGGAAACAGACGTCCGTAAGGGCGACATCCCACCCGACCGCTCGTGATTCACAGATAATGTTAAAATTCTTGCCAAGACTCAACTGCCTGCGTCATAATTTAATTCAATCAGTTCGGTGTGACACAACGTAACTTTCTTGACAGCCTATGCAAAATGTGGCACACAGGAAGATATGCCCCCTCCCTCTTCAAATGCTTAGTGTCGTTGATATGCAGTAAAAAAAAATCACTCGAAACCGATGGTCTTATCATAATATGTGCTTCTAAGATACCCACGAATCTTCCTAGCGAATATCTTTATATGAAAAAAATGGCAGTAGGACTCATCAAACGGCGACTTTTCGAAACGGAGAATAATCCAGAAATGCTGACAGTAAACAGCGCCGCCATGTCGAATAATTAGCAAGTTGCGGCTGTGAAACTCATTGGTAGTTTTCTACAGTACAGCTTCACGATTTACTATGGTGTTGGCCGAAGAAAGCATTTCATTACCGCAGGGCAGGTGGTTCCCAAACTGGGGTGCAAAGCCCCTCCCCCCTAGAGGAGCGAGAGGACTTTTCCAGGGGTGCGAAATACTGTTTTGTTTCTCAGTCAATCACAAACTATCTTAAGGTTGTAGCAGAAAAGTTAGTATAAATTTCGTTTGTCATGCTCATATGGGTACTTAATTTTGTAGGGAGTGCGTGAATATTTAGGAAGTTCTCCAAGGGCGCCAGGCGTAGTAAAGTTTGGTAACCACTGCCGTGGGCGCAACACGCACGATGTAAACGTTGCCAGTTCGAAATGGAGACGATATTTCAGTCTACTTTTAGAAGTTCCACTGCATTAGAAATGGCGGCAGAGTGCTGGCGGCAACACGACACTGAGTCGGGTAATGAAGCGCAATTTCCGAGGTTTAGTGACCTTTGGATGATATATGGCCACATTACGTCCATAAAGTTCAGCAGGACTTATTTTAGAGGCACCTCCCGTGACGGAATTCGGGTGTCGAGCGAGAAAAACGACTCGCCCAATTCCGTAATGTCGCTAACGTTTGAAATAATAGGAAATCTGTACCAGAAAATGCCACAAATGTTAAATTAATGTCACTGCGCCATCCACACCCCCCCCCCCGAGTTATGTAGAGGCCATGTGCGTGAAATTGTATCTTAAAGAAAATATCTGCATATAATTCTGCGAATCACTAGCGTTAATTAGAAAGACAAACCTGTTACTGCTACAAAGTGTCAGATTTTTTTTCTTTTTTTTTATGAAAGATTCACTACCAAATGTGCTCTATACAGATTAATTACCACTCATTCTCGTATAACTGTATATAATGAAAGAATATCAGCCTTATCATCAAAATATGATTTTGATGGTAATGTACATGGCTGCAGCAATGTACATGATGATTGAATCGTTGTATCCTCATCAAATGACAGGACACGAGCAATATTAAGTACGGTTGATGGTGGATATAAAGAGTCACAAGACGGAGAATGGGAATTACTTTTGTGGTGACAAGATAGAACAAATCGATACAATATCATAGTGTTCTTACTTCGTTGCATGCCCTATAATGGGTGGACATTCAAGGAGTTAGGAATTATTCTGTCACTGGACTGCGAAGAGTCACATTCGCTCATAGTGGGCACAACAAAAGTTAAGTAGAAAGTAGAAAAGTTAAGTAGAAAGTGAGCCTTGCTGTAGTACTAGTAATTACTTTCTATTTATGAGAGCATGCGACCGCTATTTGTTCGTAGTGACCATAGAGATATAACGTTGTTTCCGAATTAGCCCGCATATGAGGCTGTTTCGGTCGAAGTCTGTTAGTTTGTCTCATCGTCTGTCACCAATATAAATCATAAATTTAAGGGCTGATCATTATGAAATATACAGGAATTGTTAGGTATGTTAGGAGAAAGAGATCAATAACGTTCTGTGAAGATCCGTTTAATCGGTTGATTGTTTACACGTTTTTTCTGGGCTGCGTAACTCAGAAAGTTATTACGGATTTTTTTGAAATTTGCAAAAAAAACTTACGATTTTTTTGGAGAAGCAAGTGAGCTAATGTTTGTGATGATCTGTTACTCCATTTGTCTGCATAGTTATTTTACTGTTTATCAGCAACACAGCCCAATCATTAGTGAACGGATGTTTATGAAATTTGTAGGAAGTGTCATCACGATTAAGAAGCATGAGCAAACAAATTTTGGTGATATGTTCATCCGTTTGTAAGGTCGTCTCTGTGCTTATCCATTTGTTTTTCAGAACGTATCTTAAAAAGTTATAGATGGATCTTCAATAAATTTACAGAAACTTCTAGGAATGATTTGAGAAACAAATGACCCGATTTTGCTATTGATTTTGCTATTGCTATACCTTGGTATTGTTGGAAGCAAAATAAAATTTAAACTTTTTATTACCATTGCGCTGTTTGGAAGAGATATGCGTTCTCAGAGAGCTTCTTTAGTTAATGACATATGCTTTAATTCTGGTACCTATTGCAATGGAATCATTGCATATGAACTCAAAGCCTGGAATATTACGGGGTGACAGACGTAGATTGACCTAAAAAAATCTTGTTGGTACTTTTGCCTATCTACTGAAGAAGAGCTAAATTCTAGAAAGAAATTTCAAAACGCTTCTATTTTGTGGCTAATCAATTAAAGAAAATGGTGCCCCTTTTCGACATTTTAAATTCCGCTCTTTCCTGAGGACCCGACTTTGGATGCCACAACCCTTGCCACAATCCAGAAAAAAAAACGGCAAGTGCCTGAATCATTTAATGTCTTCACGTCACTCAACACCACCATATTTGCTGTGCAAAGTTATCTTCAGTTAGTCTTACAGGATATGCATTCAGAAAAAAAATGCGCATTGTATTTAGTTGCTAAGTTTTTGAATCCAAATGGTGATCTTGTTAAACGCAAAACTGAAAGCTGAAGTGTTGAACTAAGAGTAGTCCAAAATGATTTTCAAAATTTTGTCAAATCCACAGTCGCCAACCACCACCACCATGAATAATTAATTGCTAGTGAAGTGAATTTAGCTTAAAATTGTCCATTAATTGCTCACCTGTAACACTGAAAACTCACTCTCAAAAATCAGTTGACATTTCCCTGGAGCTGACGAAAAATTTCCCTGACAAGCAAATTCTGAATCTTTTTGAATCCCAAAGCGACAAGGTTTACATAATGAATGACTACATCGCCATGGCCGTGCGAGTTTAAACTTTCAATCTGATGACGTTCCCAGGTCGACATTTGCGATTTTTTTCTCTGCGTTGTATGAGAAATGATTAATTTTTTCCCTCGACTTTTTTCCTGGATGATGTTGACGGGAAAAGTTACGTTTTTTATCCGTCCGGAAGTTGTCGTTTCAGTAAGTTCCTGTTTGACTTTATAGACAAATTTGACGGGTTAGGGCGAGATGATCCTGCTAATCTTTGCCATCTGAATAAGACTGGCCTAAAAGCTGGTAGGTTTACCGAATTGCTTGATTGGAATGTGCGTAAATGATAGACAAGTTTCATCAAACTACCACTTTGCTCATTGACGTTTTTTCGCTCGCAGTAATACCCAGCGCAGGTCTTCCTATTGCTGAATAGTTTACGGTGACGGGAACAGTTTTCAAGAGATATTTGTCACAATTTCATAATACTTAGATCTGATTGTAGAGAAAACTTCCCAATTTTCTCTATTAGAAATACGTACAAGCGCTAGTGTACAAACGCGCTCCCGATCACGTTTACCAGCTTATTTCCAGAAATATTGATGCACGTAACAAGGTAGTGAAGCAATGGCTACAACTGAGACCGCAACCTAAAGTATTACCCTTCGTTGCTCAGGCTGTGCTAACTGGCTACAGAGGCTCCTTCTCATGTGGGACTATATTTAATAGGGGAAGAACCCATGTAGTGAAATAGTAGTACAGACTGAGTAAAAAAAAAAAAGACTGTCACGACTGAATTATCAAATGTTTTGGAAAATAAAAAAATGTGCGCATTTACAATTGTATTATGGCTGTGACACACGCTAGCCAAAAGCTGAGGAAACTCTCGCAAGCGCGTAAAATTTTTTGCTCAAAAAAAGCACGTGAGAATGGACCGAGGCTCAAGAAGCTTCGAGCTCCATTCATCTACATGACGTTGTCATGGCTACGTACTGAACACCATGACAAAATACAACTGATAAATAGATTAACATAATAGATGCTACCCAATGCCTTCCAAAGTAACACTAAGTCTGATTATATGATAAAAGGTTTCTAAAATAATCAACCGTTGCGGATCCGAAAGCGAACTGAACGATCTACTTACCCTCCGATAGATGTCTTTTGTGGCGGTTTGTTGACATAATGTTGCGCGCTTGCCCAGCGTATGGGGCGTAAAAATGCTGCATGTTCCAACCCAGAATTTGCTCAAAAGCAAGAGTGTGCAGGTTTTTAGACGTCGATTTCGGGAGCAAAACTTGGATATTCGCTTCTTTGAAAAGCGCGTGTGGCATCGGCATTAGTTGTACTACATGACAAGGTATGAAAATCGCTCTTATTGAATTTGTTGTAGGAGAATACTTAAAACAAGTTGTACATTTACTGCTGAAATAAATATAAATAACAAGTTATTTCATTTCCAAATCAATTACCTCCGTCAAACAGGTTATGTTTTTTGCGTTTTTTTCTCTTCTTCCGTCTCTTTGTAACATAACTACCTACGCATCTTGGGTACTTTGAGGGTCTCAGGATGAAGTCCAGGCGACGTTTCGCACTTCACTTTGCGTGTTGAGTCAAATGTTGTGTGTCATCCGCCGGGCGGCAGTTAGCGACTAAGAGAGAGCCATCAATGAATTGTCGCCACAGTGCACGTAACCGCTGTTCTATTTGTTACTCTTCTCAAGTGTTACTTTGCAAGTGTTACTCTTCAACTGTGAATCCAGCAAGTTATTGAACTATATGACTTTCATATCCGTGGCGTTTGAATATGTCGAGGTGTAACTCATAAAGTTATGGACGCAGCTTCACGTCATTCATAGAACGCATTAGGAATGCTAGGAGGACCAAATATATATAATTAAATTTTAGATATAATCCTGTGGATAGCCTGGATTCTGAATCACTTTCAAATTTTCATTAGCATTGCTTGGCCTAGCAGAGGTTTTACCTCCAAAAGTGCAGCTGTAATTCGAATATAAGAGGATCGTATGAAAAGTTTTAATCACCACTGTATAAAAAGTGCTGATGTATGGTCATACCTACGATTTTTATTAAAGTACGTTTTGTAAGTTTTCGTGCCAAATTTTTAAATTTCAAGAAGTTAAAAACGAAGCTGCAAAATGGATCATCAAAGAACTCTCATCCCTTTCAGTTTTTCTGATGCACAAAATTTTTCATACGCCCCTCATATAACTACATCCAAAACTAAAGAACACTCAGAGAGTGCATACTTCCGCCAAGCAAGGCAACAGGAACGAAAAATTCAAATTGGTTCGGAAACTATGATTTTCTTTGTATCACCACCAAAATCTTATCATTTGTGCCTATTGATAGTATAAACAAGTCTTGTAATTTTCACGAAGATCCGTTCATAACTTTTTGAGTTATGCAGCCAACAAATATTATAACAAACATAAGTCAAACACACAAACAGACCAACCGATTATCACCAAAATTGAATCGTTTATGTCTTTTCTTTTAACATTACTAACAACTCCTGCAAATTTCATTTAGATCCATCAATAACTTTTTTAGTTATTGTGCTAACAAACATAAAATCAAAAAAAGTGACAAACGAACGGACAAACAAATCATCCCAAACATTCGGTCATTGCTCTCCGTGTTTTACCTGACAACTCATACTAATCTCATGAAAATCCGTCGATAACTTTTCGAGTTATGGCCTTAAGAAAATTAGGCAGACAGATGAATGGATATTCACCAAAGTTAATAATTTGTTACTGTTAACATGCCCAACAATCCCTGTTTATTTTGAAAAGATCCGTATGTAATTTTTTGAGTAATCTTGGTGACTGACAAACAGACAAAGAGACAGACTGACAGATAGACACGACAAAAACATAATAACCTCTTCGGCGGAGGTAATAATCAGACGTCTGTATTTGATGAATTAACTGAGACAACATTGAACATATGCAAAGGAGAAGACAAAAACAAAGTGATGAAATTGTTATTTGATCAAAATATTTACGCAATTTTAAACGGGAAAGAATAACACGCACTGCAGCACCCATTCAGTGGGAAGCACATCACAAGAGAAACACGTTGGAATATTAAGTAGACAGGACGCCGCTAGGGAATTTTGCTTACTGACTTTAGTTCGCCCACGTAAAGGCACATTTGCCTTTCCTCTGTCCCTAAGCATCTCGAATATCTGCACCAGCCGATGCATAATTACGTAGTTTGGAGCTAGGCGGAGGCAGTCATGTCAACGGGATAAAAACAGGTTTATTAGCAGACGTTATAACCCATTTTATATTTCCAAAACTCTCCTACGCAGCTGCTAAATGCAGCTCACGTTCACCATGTACAGGTCTTGTAAGGTGTGGAAAATATCCACCAGAGCCTAATTATATGTTGAGTGTCCAATCCGTAGACTTTGTGGACAGCATCGCCTCTGTTTAATTTTCACGGAATTTGTATCTAGAGGTACGTGTAAGCTCACTGCAAACTCAACAGTATTTTAAGACGATACTGATAACTCTTCTGTTAGCTATAAACGAAGTTAATTACAAATTAGTAAAAGGGTACGGCACTTATTTGCTGAATGCACAAGTCAAGTGAAAATAGGGTTAGAATTTTTTTAATGACCGAGGAAACATCGACCAAAATAATATAATAAGGAAAATATGCGAAATGATATCACGTATATAAATATCATTGTAATTGAATGGCTTAAATAGGCCTCAGTTTTCACGACGTGGGCGATCTCATAGAGGAAGAAGGAAAGGATATGCAGCATGTCGATAGAAACGTGGAACCCATGCACGATCGTGTTCCCACACAAGATCAACGCGTATGAGATTATTAAGTCGGGAAAGTAGAGGAAGGACAGACGAAAGTGAGATCAGCAGGAGCATAAAATTGGAAGGAAGCGAAGTGGGCACGAAAGATAGACGTCCCGTGGGCCTAGCTAAAGGCTAAGGTGACCTACAGGATCCCTCTGGGGGCGCTCCCCCTAACACAAGGTGGACGAACCTAAATTAACCTAACCCTACGGCCCCAGAGGGGAAATTAAGTTAATAGCTAAGTTAACCATTAAAAATAAGTTAGTAATGATAAAAATAATATCAGCAATAGTAACAAAATAGTAATAATAATAATAATATTTTCTTGAGATGGCATTATTTTAAATACTGGAGAATTGAAGAAACATTTGCTTGTTTGAAAATTACTTTTAAAGCTTTCGATAACGCGGTATCATAACTACATCTTAGAGTGATATCCAACCAAAATTTTCGGAAAATCTGAACATCCTCAAATTCGACCATCTTCGACCCTCCCACCTGATGAGCCGAAGTACGGCGAAACGCGTCGTGGGTAACGAAATTTCTAATTGTGCTTCTCATCGTATTCTCCAATAATAATAATAATATTGATAATCAGTACTATATAATAATTCACGCAGTGTTTTTATTTATTTATTTATATCTTTCCTGTCACGCTCTATGGGAATAAGATAGGAGAAAATTCAGATTTCAAAATGTAAAAAAAAGTGGGGTACCTTGCAATCTTTTTCTTCGGCGAAAAAAAAAAGTTGGGTAACATGCAATCTTTTTCTTCAGTACTAGATAGGAGAAAAATGAAGAAGCCCAAAAGACGGCGGGGATTTTAGTGAAGTGTTAATTTTTTGCCGTCATTTATAATGACGGAACGGGCCACTAGTCTACACTATAATAAGAGAGCTGTCTGTCCGTCCGTCTCTCCGAAGCCTTCCCAAAACCGTATCTTGGATACGAACCCGGAAACGGGTTATTAATTAGTATAAAGTGATGGAAATAAACATAAGACACCCCCTAAAAATGCTAATAACTTTTTAACTATGCTAAAATTTTCAATGAATTTTTTTTTTAGTTTAGCTTCTATATGGCATGAGAATCGGTGTATATGATAAATTGCCAGGAAAAAAAGTTATGACGAAAAGTACAGTTTTAAGGGTGGAAAAAGTATAAGACACTTTTGGGAAATTGGTCTATTCGTTCTACTACACAATGCCAAAGAAAAAGTTCACATTCAATTCGTAAACAACCCTAAGTGCCGTCACGATTCACCAAAACAGATGTAAACAGTTATAAAGTGGTAAATACAGCCTCTGGAGAGTGCCACGGAATTCTCCCCTCACTGTCATTTAAAAATTTGTGCTTACAACCAGGATGGAAAATCCATTAGCTTCATTGCAAAACAAATATCCAGGTCCCGCACTGTTGTAACTTTCTGAAGGATCCTCAATCGTACGGAACAGAAAAACGGCCAGGCTGTCCACCAAAAATTACCAATACTGCCTGGCGTCAACTTTTTCGGGAGTTATTTAAGGGTCAGTTCTGCTCCATAGAACTGCAACAATCTCAAAATCTACCAATCACTTCAAGACAAGTTCGTCAACTGTTGCATGACTCCCCAAATTTGGTGTATCGAATCTGAAAAATGGCTCTTGCTTTGACTGCTCAGCATAAAATGTTGTTTGTTGAATGGGTGAAGGCAAAAATAACACGGACCTGGGAAAATTGGGACAATGTAATCTTTTCCGGACCTGACGGAGCTCAGGCTACTGGCAGGACTTGAAGACAAAAGAGCAACTTTTTTTAAAAAGACCATTTGAAGCAGGATCAGTAATGACTCTGTACAACAGTAAAAAAAAAACGGAAACGTAAAAATCATTTCTAGGGGTATTTTTTTGCGTAGATCACGAATATAGCATCCGTTTCTTTCTACGACCCTCCAGTTTTTCTTAAATAGCAGTGCTCGCAATATGTATCTCTAGTGCCCTTGAGCTGTACTAGGAACTAAATGAATGGAGGTTATCAAAGATGTATCTTTTTTTCAGTATAAAAGAGTTCTATCGCATAGTGAGAACACCACACCTTCAGTTCCATTTGCTCAGTCAGTCATATTTAAAGAGATATATGAGAAGATGCTTTTATTCTAGACTGCATTAGTTAGAAAGAGCATGAGCAGTTAATTTGCGCAGAATTGGAAGTACTAGCCATACTTATTAAACTACAAACTGGGTACACAAAGTTTGTGTGCTTCTTACCAAGCTGGACAGTAGGGACGAGATTAGAGTAGTCAGAGGGACGTTTGGATGCCATAATGGCTGCCATAATGTAATTCATGAACCACGAGTTAAGTCTAAGACAATCATTATGTAGATACTGCTTATACCGCTGCGCTTACTACGCTTAATGGCGCAAGTTACCGAAGCACTGCAACATAACGAGCCCTCATTCCAGTATCTCAAAAGGATCTTCTCTAAAATAAGTGATGTCAAGATTAAAGAGAACACTCATATTTGTAGTTCCTCATTTTTGCAAGCTTATTAATGACAAGGGCTTTAAATTCACAACGAATGAACCTGAGTCAGGCATGTATTCAAAGATGCATACTAAAGGCTAAGTGCTTCTAGGAAAGCACCTAGATTCTCAGCGAGAGCTTAAAGTGGAGAGGCTAATCAAACGCTACTAATATCTCAGATGTTTCATGACAACTAAAGATACACCTTCGTTATCATCTGTCCTGCTTCTCAGAGAATGCCCCAGATGTGAGTGAAGAACATAAAGAGGCTCTGTCAAGATGAGACATCAGGGGAAAACGAGCGCAAGGTAAAATTTACTCTTGCTTGCTGGCTGTTATCTGTTGGAATCTGAAGTGTGACTTGGAATCTGAGGTGTGACACACCTGAGAAGTCTTATAAAAGAAAAAGTATATACAAGATTGCAGGTTCATACATTGTGTATTGCCAAAAAATCATGCTGATTAATTAAACACTCGAGAAATTATTAGAATAAACCCTGTCAAAGTGACTTGAGAAGCAAAATACAGCTATGGTATGTTGGAAATCGATATTAATTGCGTAATTATTAAATCAGCAATTTACAAAAAAATTGAAACTTGATAGGAAATTTTGGTTATCAAATATGAATTCAGCACCCCGAACTTCATTATAAAATGTACATGAGAACTATGTTTTTCTTGACCCTTTAATTTGTTATACAGTGTGATCTGGGGAGCCTTTTCTGCTTCTGAAAATGCCAAGCTAGCAGTGATAGAAGGTAGACAAAACTCCTCTCGATACATTAGTGTATTAGAAGAAAGTCTTGTTTCATTTCTGCATGATGTACAAAACTATAATGCAACTTTTCAGCAGGGCAATGCAGCCATCCACACCTCAATGCAAACATAATACTGGTTTGAAATAAAGTATATTCAAGTTTTGGACTGGCCTGCCAAGTCTCCGGATTTGAACCCAATAGAAAATCTCTGAGAAATTTTGTCACGACGAGTTTACCATAATGAACGTCAATTTGCAGATAAAGAATCCCTAAAATCTTGCGTAAAAGTATATTAGAATGAAATTCCCATTGAAACTCTCAAAAATCTCATTGGTTCAAGGCAGAACAGGTGTGTTGCAATATTGCATTCTAAAGGGAATATCTGCAAATACTAAATGTTTGATAATTTTCTTAGAAATGCTGATAATCAAAAGTGTCTTATTTCCACCCTTAAAACTGTACTTTTAGTGAGAACTTTTTTTTCTGGGAATTTATCATGAAACATATACACTGATTCTCATGCCTATGGAAGGAACACTCAAATTTTCATCGTACAATGTGGCATAATTAAAAAGTTACTAGCATATTTAGGGATGCCTTATACTTATTTCCACCACTTTAGGCCTCGTCACGGGCCATAGTGCAGTTGGTGGACTTTGTGGTCTTGGTGTTGGTGGGCTTTGTGGGCTTGGTGTTGGTGGGCTTTGTGGACTTCGCAGAATTTGTGGACTTGCTGGGCTTTGTGGACTTGGAAAGCGTTGTGGATTTTGTGGACTCGATGGACTTTACGGACTTAGATTTTGCACAAAATCCACAACGAGTTGATGAATTTGTAGAATTGCGAACTTTTTCGAAGTGATGGTAAAAATGTTTTCAAATATATATTTTTATGACTTCTTCAACAAAAGGGTTGCGTTTGGTGGTCTATTAATAATAATATTCGTCATATTAATAATACTAAAATGAAGACTAACACAGTGGAGTAATACGTTAATTCAATAAATTCACATTAAATCTAGATTAACATGAATTCTGTAATTCACTTAAAACTAATAAATTTTCTATGTTTTTGTAATTATACGAAGTATTTAAACTTATGAAATGAAGCTAGTTATACTCGAGAATTTATAATGAAACAAAATAACTAAGAGCCATTCTATCAAGCCAGGTAATTTTTCTAGGGCTGATCGTGGAGGAATAAAGAGCACATTATTATCTTATTATTACTCTGTATCTAGTTAAAACTTTCCTACCCACAGCAAACCAAAGAGAGGAAGAAGTAAAGGATATGTCCATGTGAAGCAAAAAGAGGAACCCAGTCGGAAAAGGCGAGGTAGAGTACAAAGGTGAATTATCATTAGAAGTACGAAAACAGAGAAAATCCAAGTGGATACGAGTGAAAGACGTCCCCGAAGGCCTAAATAAGACTAAGGTGGCCAGTGAAGCCCACTCGGGCGCAACTCCCCATAAAGTACGGTGGCTAACCGTGAAGGCTCGTTGAATTATACCATTCAACGGGTTTGCAACATAGGGCTGTACTCTTTGGGATTTTTCCCGAGTCTGGGGGTTTTCACTCGAAACTATAGACATTCAAGGTGAATTTTGATTTCATTTCTAGTTGTGCGCATTAGCTATTGAAATTCAGCCTTCATTTTTGTTCAAGGCATACTCTTGAATTGAAATTAAGCGCATCCTGGCAATTCGAGCCAGGAAGGTGGGAAAACACCGAATAAAAAAAAAAAAAAAAAAAAAAAAATCCGCCTAGGGTGGGAGGCGTGGGAAATAAAGCGTGTTGCACCACGAAAGCTGCATCATGTTAACAAACATTAACCCTATTATTAAAAGTAGCCTCTCACCTTCTATGGATAGGTAATGAAAGACAAGCGGAGTACAAGCGTTCCAAGATGCCCAGAGTGCTACTAAGCAGAATCACTCGAAAAACATTAACAGCCTACTTGAACACCTGCATATCAACACGGCCGAACACGGACCATGGCATTGAATTACTTGTAGACACAGATTAGGTATACAACAGCGACCTGATTGACCCGTATACGACCGTCTTGCATTGCCCCTAACTCTTACGGCCTACATACCTGCATCTATCCCATCTTATGCCATATAGATTACTTAGAACTTTACTGCCTTGCTTGCAATCGGTGGCAGGTGCAGAATTTACGGCGTGGAGACACAATTAAGCTGCAGTTCACTGTTCCATCTCCTCATACCTCAATGCCACCAACTTCCCCCATTATAGAGTTCCGTCCTGAAGTTAAGTTTTTCGGTTCTTCACTCACGTCTCCGGCTTGGTTGCTTCGTTACCGGCGACGGCTCATAGAGATTCGATTTTTTTTAGAGAAACCTTTAATTATAATACCACTTGTGTCCGAGCTGAGGTCTCTAGGGCTCCGATTGCGAGTGAATGGGCAACTGAATTTTGGATTTATCTAGTGCCTGAGGATTTGTCGCAGAAATACGAATTTGGGTGACACGATTTTTCGAAAATACAGCCGACTGGTGTATAAGGAGGACGGATGTATTAAGATAATTTTACATTAATAGTTTAAATTAGAAATTCCTCGATAAAGAACTATATATTTTTGAAGCTTTATTTGAAGATAAATTAATTTCGAAACCACTGTACCGTTCTGGATGACTTCTTCACTAGGTGCTGGATATCACTAGTGTATTCATGCCAGCACTGCGGTAACATTTTTTCAGAAATAGATCTAAAACTGTACGTAAAAAGGCCATCGATGTTGATATCACTAATAAGAAACAATGCGCATGGCGCAACTGCTGCATTTGATGCAGTAGCGCCAGCGGAGCTGTAATCAATGTACAGTGTCAGTATTAAGTTTATTACAGCGATATCCAGTTCATGACGTGTCTATAACGAAAGAAAGACTATATATATAATTGTCAGCCAGCTGACTGGAGCAGAGAATTTTGAGCGATTTACAGTTGCATGTTTTGGATAATGTAACAAAAATTAAATAACGTAAATATGATGATTGTGTTGTAGCTATTATCTTTCAGATACAAAAATATAAGTTGGCAATTATGCCATTGCTGTGACAGGTTAAGGAAGATAAGTAAATAATACAGTACCGATTATTATAGTTATGTGTCTAGCTCACAGTAATTAATGCAGCATTTGTGTATGTGAGATTGGCAAAGGAAAAATAAGTCATTACAGATCCGACGGAACTGTCCAGTTCACGTAAAACTTACTAAATGAACTTTTTCACAATAAAATTATCCTGCAATCTACCTGGAATATAATACGTAGAACCAAGGTGAAAATAATCGTTCTATTGAAAAACAGAATTTATTATTCTGACTCGCAATATTTGGTAAAATAGATTAAAATATTCATGCAAGCAGGACACTTTCGCATATTACCCGGAGCAGCTACCGCCACTAATAGGCCTAAGAGAAAATAATATTAGCCTATGCTTATAGGCACGGCGAGGTACGGGGACACTCACAAGACTTAGTGCGTACAGCAGCCTTGAGGCAAACCTGGAATCTTTTGGGTGAGAATGAAGACAAAATAGATTTGAAATCTGGGTCTGCGGCTAATAAGCCAATTAATTATTGGAATGATATATATAGACACGACATGGGTCTTTGCGGCTAGTATGCCAATAAATTATTGGAATGAAGGGCAAAATAGACTCGGAATCGGTCACTGAGGTAAGACGGCTATTTTCTTATTTCCCCTAGCGAATGTGAACTCGAAACATAAGGAAAATAATGTTAAAACTGCAATACTTCCTGCCTATTAGAGAAAAATAGCACACGCTGTCCTTCTAGTTCCCCAGACCCAATACTTGAATCTGTTTCTGTTTGCTGACCCAAAATTGATTTTACTTCTCATTGGAGAAGGCTCATTTTCAGAGTTCAGAGCATGTTTCTGTTTCGGACCCGCAATAATCAAGAGATTTAAACAAAGAAACTTGCTTTAGATTAGAGTTCAGTCGTTTGGTATTACTTTTGAGATAGGACTGCGCAGACTGTAAGGGAAGTAAGCGATATATACACGTAGGTGTTCGGAAAACTGAGGAGACATAGCGGAAGCGCAGGCTGCAGGTCACCTCGTTATGTGCAGCTTTTTTCACGTACGAGTTAAAAATTTTAGTTTCAAGTTTCGACATAAGTACTCGACACATAAACGAGGCCTTTCTGTGTCTGAGACAGGATATTACTCGAGTTTTCTGAGTTTTCCAAACTAATTTTCTAACGGTGCAGAAATAAAACGGAAGGAATTGAGGAAATACGATAAAATTTTCAACTACGTTCTTTCAACACCTTAAAAATGTAAAGCAGACACTTTAAATGAAAAGTCTACTTACAATTATAAAAGAAAATATATATTCTAGCGATAAAAAATAATTGAAATATTACTGCAAATAAACCCACCAAGAGAATAATTTGCAACATGACCCTTTCTTGGAAATACATAGCACGTTCAAGTTGTACATACAGTATAATGGTATACTGCGAGACTGAATGCACTAACTGAATTCTAAAGCGTACGGTTGGAATACGTGAAACTAAAAATTTTCAAGACTGACCTAAATAATATCTTTTCCCGTGCTCAGCGGGAAATGGCTCTTGTCATCACAGCGCCACTATTCAAAATATACAATTGGTTTCTAAGCTGGGGAAAAGTTGCGCAGGGTGGGAAAACTCGCTAATGTGATCCCTATAGGTAAGAAGGATAAGAAAAGCTCCAGTTACTATCGTCCAATCAGTCTTACATCGGCGGTTAGTAACACCATTGAACGCCTCCTGAAGAAGCACATCACTGACCACCTGAGGATGCACAAACTCATTTCTATTACCCAACAAGGCTTCTGAAATAAAAGAAGCTGCTTATCTAACTAACTGGACTTTTTTTTCGAAATTTGCGGAAGTCATAGATAAAAAAACAGTGGTCCTCGTTTGCCTAAACTGCCAAATGACAGTTGACATAGTCCCTCATAAACGGTTAATGAAAAATTTGAAAGCCCATGGCGTCCAGGGAGACTTTTCACTCTGGATCTAGGCATCGCTCACTGGTTGGTGGCAGCGAGTGACGCTATAACGAGACAAGCGGCTGGACGCAGGTCTCATCAGGGGCTCCACAAGGTAGCGTGCTTGGCCCTCTTCTGTTCATAATTTGCACCAACGATCTCGATCTTACCATCAGCAGCAAAATCAATAAATTTACAGATGATACTAAGCTATATCATCTTGCCATATCTGTCAGAGATAGCATCGAACTCCAACAAGACCTTGACGACTTCATGAATGGACCGCAGCGTGGCAGATGAGCTTTAATGTCGACATATATTCAGTAATGCACGTAGGGCCAGAGAACCCCTAAGCCGCCCCCCCCTCCCCGATTAGAAATTAACGGGATGGAAGTTGCAGCTGTCACCCAACAACGTAACCTAGGTATAGCTATTGCAAACAACCTGCAACACAGCCTGCAAGTTGACAAGAGTGTCAAAATGGCAAACCGAGTACCGAGATTCAGTACCATGAATTATGAGTTCAAATTGGAGGATATTTTTTTGCAAAGCACTGATACACGCACATTTAGCATTTGCTGCTCAATTCTGGTTGCCACATAAGTGCAGCGGTATCGATAAAATGGAGAATCCAATGCACAGCAACAAAATTGATGCCTCTGCTGCGAATCATGCCATACGAGTGTCGCCTACAGGATATCGGACTCATATCTCTTGAGCAAAGACGACTCAGGGACAACTAATAGAAACATTCAAGTACTTGAATGGATTCAGCGACGTGCCTGCGCCGGGACTCTTTCACAGGGACGCTGTTGATCGCCTCCGAAAAAAAAGCTAAAACTCAATCATAAAGATCGAAGAACTACTCTAAGCCAATAACTTTCCCCGTACTTCATAGTGAACTCATGGAATAGGCTTTCCCGCTTCCCCGAAGTTGTTTTTGCAGAGACAATAAAAGTGTTTAAAAATTGTCTTGACAAACACTGGAAGCAGCACCCTCGACAGCTACGAACTCTTCTTCCAGGAGTAGCAAACGCTACAAGACCAACGTTTCAGAGTTCATCATAGTCCATTAGTTTTCATTTTCCAACTAGCTCAACGTTTTAAAGTGCTTGCAGGTCTGCTGAAGGAAGTAATTGTTCATTTTTGTACGTTGCTTCATTGACTGTCATTATTCTCTTCTGCTTATCTTCCTCAAATGTCGAATTGATTTTAATCTAACTATTGAAGTAAATAAGCATGACATATAACGCGGACTACATAGATTTCTTCAATCACAGAAGAGAAAAGGATTGTAATCACAAAATGATATCATGCACCAATATACGAGTACATTTGTGATTTTGTATATTTCTTTTGCTGTACCAACAACGTGTCGGACTTCACTACTTCAACCAGTTTGTTTCCAAGGAATGAGTGCGCCGGGCCCCTGCAGCATTAGGATCCCAGTTCATTTGCAGAAGATACTGTAGTTGTGTCAAAATTTGGGTGTATGCGCCGCCCTCCTAAATTTCCAGGTTTGTGACGTCAAACTTACGTCACGCCACTGTGGAAATATCAAAGATTCCTCGCTGCAACAGTGGCGTGACGCAGTTGTGACGTCACAAACCTGAAAATTTAGGAGCGTAGCGCATACACTCAAATTTAACACAACTATCTTCTGTAAATGAACTGTGATTAGGGTAAGGTCTCAGTTCCCTGTAACAGCAGTCTGTATTTTTTTTTCTTGCGACTGGAAGTAACGGTAAGTCTCCAAAGTATCCCGGAGGAAATTTCATACCGAATTCGGGTGCTGTGGAGAATTTCAGATGAGGTCCAGATGGTGTTACGCACTTTACTCCACGTATATAAATGCTTTACTGCAGTTGCTTTCGGTCGGGTCGTAGCTTATGATCATATGACGATAATAACAGTAATAATAACAATAATAATAAAAAGAATTATCGCTAGCTCCAGAACATGCAACCGTTGAGAGCTACTTGCTCTGTTTTTTTTTTAATAAGACTCCAGCTTCATATTAAGCTTCGTAAATTTCATACCAGCGGTATTTCAAATACGTCGAGGCATTTAATTGAACAGCGTTGCCTGCGCCTATCCGGTGGGGAAATATCTGTAAGGGACGCGTGCCTCACAGGCGCATACAGTTCGTTGGGCGTATCTGGCAACAATCAGTTTGTTTGCATTTACAGTGATATCTGGCAGATGTTTATAATGTCCATAGATATATCATTTTTTTATTTGCTTTTGACAACAAAAAAGTTTTTATTTTAGAGAGACCCTAGTAATCACATTTTCTTTCACCCACAAGGAAAATTTTCTTGTTAATCGAGAGCCTTTTACCGGCAGCAGACAATGTCCGACTTCAAAGGGGAACAAAGGAGGCGATCGTTTTAAGGCTTATTAAGACTTGACGAAAATAGCACAGACTTGGCTGCAGCTAAGCCACTTTGGTGTTCCAGGTATAAAATCGAGTCTCAGGGTCAATACGGTCATCTTCCAGCGAAAGTATTATTAACTTTGATATGCATAAGACAAATTCACTATAGTTATTAAAATACTGGAGTTGGGGCTTTAGAATACCAGTCCCGTCCTGCCCGTGGCGTAAGAGGCAACCATCGTAGGGTCGATTCCAAGCGACTAAACTTGAATCACTTCTCATTGGCCACCGGCTGCTGCTTGACAGGCGTATGATCCTTGAGAAGGTGGGTTGTGGGAGCCCTAATGCTATGAAATGCGCATGAAAGGCGGATGAGCTCCATCGAGCCAATGGCAACCAGAGAGATCACCTGGCTGTTGTCATAGCCGTGTGCCCACAGTCGTCTTCCTACCTCTTGATGGCACAATCCAGTCACTTTCCCTTTTTCTTTCTTCCACATTCTTGTTTTTCCTCTATGTTAATCCCGTGCTGTAAGCGGCAGGGCCATGGGAGGTTGGTGGAGGCACCCACATGTCCACCGTGACTGTCGTTCCCCATAACCTGGCGAACCTGGGGTCTATGTAAGCCTTACTCGGTAACCAGCTCTATCGAGTGGACAGTCTTTCAGTCTCTGTTCACTTGTATATGGGACTCATTCCTCATTCTTTGTACATTTCTGTATATATCTGCATATTACTGTACATTTATGTTCTTTTCTTTTTTCTTTTGCTTCTCTGTGGGAATGTTGAAAGTAACCCGGGACCGGGTCGGGCTCGGAGGTGTTGTCTCCTCTATTGTAATATTAGAGGACTGCATGCGAACCTCGCAGACCTTGATTTTGTGCCCCATGGTGTGAATTTCTTGTGCTGCTCCGAGACATTGGTGACTGGTAGAGGGCACGACGCTGAGCTTTCCTTGGCGGGTATGCAGTCACTTTTTCGCAGGCCATAGGGCTCAGGGCCTATATTCCGCGGAATGGCCGTCTATGTCCGGAGTGGATTCTGCGCTTACCAGCAGTCAGTACACGAATGCGCCTGTCATGAGATCATTGTTGTAAGGGTCTGTGGCCGACTGAATGATTTTTATTTATTCTCCTTATATCGGAGCCCTGCAACTGATTATTCTCTTTATGACTTCCTTGACAGCGATGGCCTCGATCCAGAGCACGGATCCCAAGTCAGCGTTTGTTTTTGTGGAGATGTTAAGGCACACCACAGGAACTGGTTGGGATCTGCATCACCGACTGATTGTCATGGTGAGGCTGCGTTGGACTTTTGCACCTTGTCTAGTTGTGCGCAGCTAGTTCGTGGGTCCACGCATATTGCTGGTAGCTGTCTCGACCTCGTCATGACTGATGTCCCGGACTTGCTGACGGTGTCAGTTGGCTCCCCTATTGGTTCTACAGACCACTCACATCTTGTTGTGTCCTTAGACCAGAACCAGGTTGTTCCTGGGGGTAGACACCAAGAGAGTGGTGTTCGTTAAGAGCAGGGCTAACTGGGTGGCTAGTCCTCAGGCAGTAAGGGCATTACCTTGGCGCCAGATTATTCACAGGGAGGATCCTGTCTCTGAGCTCAACAACTTGACTGTGCCCATTTTGGAGAGGTTTGTCCTTAAGAGGACTATTCTTGTGAGGTCTCGGGATAAGCCGTGGTTTGACGACCAGTGTCAGTTAGCTTTCGAAGCTAAACAAATGGTTTATCGGGCATGGCGGCGTTCGCGTGACCGTACGTTGTGGCAGACCTATGTTGATCATAGGGTGAAAAATACCTCGAGGTGAAAAAGTACTTGGTAGGGGTAAATAACAAATGAAGAATATAATAGGTAATAATTGTGTGAAACTGAAATATGTTTATTTGATAATATTGTTCTTCAGTCGCTTTGTGTTGGTTATGAATTTTTCGTAATGAAGTAAACGGGTAAGTATATATGACAAATATGACAACATTTTTTCCTGTATCCCAGTGTAATACTGAAGTTATGAATTTTTTCAGTCTGTATGGAGAAGTACGTAAAGGGAGAAAAAACTAAGCCGAGTGGCTTGATGTTAGAAGAAATCTGTGTTGCAGTGTTACGAATAATACGAGGACCAATTAAATGTATAGACTGGCGACTATTACTTTACTGCCACAGAGTAATCTTGCTGTTATTTCTCTATTTACTTAGTTCAAGTACTTTTCTGAGGATGAAATGAATCAACTGTCGGTATTATTGAATACTGGTCTACGGAAGACCCGACTGCAGCCAAGAGCGCACGCTATGGTGAATAATAACTTTCCATTACAGCCAAAGACTCAGTTAGAAGCAGACAATGACATCAGATTTTACTCTGCTAGAAAGACTTTTACAGCTATACCAGCAAGTCATCAGTCTCTGGACCACCGACACGCCGCCTTAAATCCAGGAAAAGTCCAGCTTAGCGACACAATGGATTGTCTAACAGAGAAAGCTCCTCGTGTTTGTAGCGAATAGCTTGGTCCTGGCAAATTTACGGGGGGAGAATGGAACATGAATTGGATTTTGCCTGGGGAAGCTTAGGGAAGTTTCTAACAAAACTGCAATTTGCGTGTTACATTTGAAGAAACAACTCAAGGAAAAAACTTCTAGTACCTTAAAGATCTGAAAATTGATCATGTAAGTCTTGAAGAAATAAAGTGAAATCAGAGTTACGACAGCAGAACCTAGTAGGAAGAGATAGGAGAGGCGCCAGCCAGGATCACAGCGCTTGATAACAAGATTACTTTTTAGTTCAATGCTATCACCTCTCTACAATGTGTGAATATCCCGTGGATCCAGTAATTCGATTTTTCCTAGATTATTAAGGTGTTTCCCAGTAACTTCAGGTTACTTCCAGTGTTCTTCTTACGGAACCTGCAAATCAGCAGCTGTTTCCGATTTCAGGGGCAGTATGTGCAGTACTATAGTTAGTATAGATGCAGTATCCGTTTGTCATATTTATGTTTCAATAACAAGTTACAGCATACACGTAAATCACAATTTATATCCAAGTTAGTAAATTCGTTTTCACGCCATATGAGGTTCCCCGGATATTTGCCGAAGGAAATTCTTTTCAATTAAGTCACGGTAAATACTTTGCTGTGTACTGGATAAATATTAGAGAGGATCTGATAATTTCGATATTTCAAAAATTTTCACAATTTTTGCGAAAAAAACTGCACAATGGACATTTAGAGGTGCTGAATATCTCAAATACGGGCTGCACATTGTTGGAAATTTCCGTTGGTATAAAAAAATGCCAAATAGGGTAGAAAATTTAATAATGAAGTAGCTAGATGTAGAGACTTCGGAGCTCAATTTACGACAAAGATATCGTATAAGTTCTGAAAGCAATAAGGTAGAAGTAAGATAGGTTTACTAGAACTGCACTAGCCCGGCCTACATCGTGCTGGATATTTCACATAAAATTTATTTCCGCATCTCTGCCAGAAGGACTCAAGGTGGCAGAGAATTTGCACGAGTTCTAAAAGTCTCGGGTTTGGCCAGTGCGCTACTACTGGCTGGAAAAATGCGAGAGCGAAAAAGAAAAACTTACCTACCTAACCTCACACTCACACTCGAACTGGAGGGTGCCATGATGATATTAATATATTAGTTAGCTTAAGTCTCTCCAATCCATCATAAATTGGGTGTTTTAAGAGAGAAAAAGAGAGAGACCTAGAGCATATATGCCAAAATAAATGTGAAACCCGTGCACGAGGGTGTTCCCCATAGGATCAACGTGCATGTGCACAGCAAGTCGGGAAAGAAGAGGAAGGACAGGGGAAAGCATCATCAGTAGGAGACTGAAACTGGAAGGAAGCAAAGTGGGCACGGATGACAGATGTCCCGCAGGCCTAGCTAAGGCTACAGTAACCTAAAGGGTACCACAGGGAGCACAGGCGTCAAACTCGCCATTCGCTATGTACGTTTGTGTACGGGCATCGGTGTACGTGCGGGCGGCATTCAAGTTCGCGTGCCGTGCTTGCTCGCTGTATCGCAGATTGGGTTAGGTTATGTAAGGTTAGGTAAGGCTAGGTTAAGTAAGGCTAGGTTAGGTAAGGTTAGGTTGGGTAAGGTTAGGTTGGGTAAGGTTAGGTTGGGTAAGGTTAGGTTGGGTAAGGTTAGGTTAGGTAAGGTTAGGCTAGGTAGTGCTTATTGTAGTGCTTCTGGTGGCTGTTGCGCGGCAAGAAAGCTTACTTGAACGCACGCACAGTGATGAGCGTACACAGAATGGCGAATTTGATGCCAGTGCCCCCTGGAGATCAGTCTCATATAATAGTATGCGTTGATGTTATGATCTTCATAGAATTGAAACAGGGTTCCATTATAATACAGCGATTGTGCTGAACATAATACATAGAAGGTTTCAAGGCCGTTAAAAAAAATAATTATTATTTGCTATAACATTACACAAGAGAAAATAAAAAATAATAAGACACTAATAACTGGTGCATTAATTCTATGTTCATTAATGAAGTGAACCATTTTTATAAATAATAGCTACCAGTTGCTCTAACGTACTGAAATTTAAATTTCCGGCGAGAGAAACAATCCCTCATAGACTAGATAATGCAGTTGGATTATTAAATTTCGAAATAACGTATTACTTAGCTGTATATTAAAATGTATTTATTAGCACTGTAATGTTATTACACGCGGAAGTGCATCTATGTTACTGGTGAGCTTCATTAAATGAGGGCAAAAACGCAAAGTCCTCAAGAAAATGCCCATCCCAAAGCACAGCACAACCTTGGGCTACAATTATGTGACAGGCACTGAGTTCTAAGAGAATTCCCCGGGCGGGGCAGTCGTATAGATTAGAGGCCAACACTGTCGCCAATGTATCCTTGCTTTCGCATTGCCACAGCGATACGCAATGTTTTCAAAGCTGCCCCCACGTTTTCGTTCCTCACCCTCACTATTTCCTGATTAAAAGACATCTGAACCGCAAGTTGATGCAATATTTTGCCTGTACATTGAATTTTCAAGCAGGTACCATATTGTGGATCAATGATACCGTATGTTTTTAATATTTTTTAATGTCTTTATGTACTGTGACAGGCATGCACTTTATCAAAACACTCAATAATAAAGACCAATGTGTTTTACACTTATATATATATATTCATAGTTATAGACTTCGTGACTTCATGTGTCCCTCCTCTATGGGTATAAAGCCCCCGGAAATTCGACACTCGAATTAACAAATTTGGCTTTTGATAAAATGTCGTTACAAACTGGCGCGTGTTGCCCCATGCCACGAAGAAGACTCCTTCACAGGAGCAACTCTTGACTTAAAATTCAGCGCCCATTCTGTTTGGATGGCTGAAGTGCTTTTCAACCGTATCCATGATACGGCTGTCACCTGTCGTGAAGTCATATATGTCTCTTGGCGACTCAGGTGATATCTAAGTCGGCAAAACGAAAGGTCAACTGTAAGGTCATCGCCATTGCATCATCACCGGTTCCTCTTTTGTCAGCGCGTGGGCTTTCAGCGAATGAACTTTCTCTTATTTAATGCTTCAACTGGAACAGAGAGTCCAACTAGCCAAGCAAACAAGCAAGCAAGCAACTAACTAACCAATAAACCAACAAACTGGGATTTTCTTGTATAGAGGATATACTATAGTGAATTATTACACACCTTTTCACCTTGATTCATTCCCAAACAGTCAAATATATACAAACAGTTAAAACAGTCTAACTAAAATTGACAATACGCCCACCGAAAGCTGTTATTCACTTATGGGACGCTACATACATACTAGCTGGACCCGTGAAGTTTTCACGGTCTACCGTGCTTTTAATTTCTATACATACATATCCTCCTGACCCAGCAGTCCCTGCATATATGTCCTCCTGACTCAGCGTTCCCTGCATATATCATTGATACCCAGCTTCCGGAAGTCAACAAATCTCGAATTTTGTTCTATCTATAAGTGATGGAGAGAGTGACACAAAAGGTACGTAGTTAGATACTAGCGTATTAATATACTAGAGTGCCCGTGCTGTCATAAAATGACAGCGGCGAAGAATTTGTGTTGATCCTGCTTCATCGACCATGCTTTCCTTCATACAATTGCCAACTTTAACGATCATGCAGATGAGGGTTCAGGGCTTCATAATTTTTGAGCATCGATACTCTTATTTTCCTTCTCTGACATAGACGAAAATTATTTACTTTCGCAGGCACTTCAACAACACTCAAAATATTGATTCGATTTGGTATCACAGATATGTAGAATGTCCTACAAGTCCAATGTTTTTTTTTTTTTTGCTTGGTGAAAGCTGCTTCACGACCACTGAAGTAAAGTTGAATGAATAATTTATGCAACAAATTTTATCTGTGGAAAGAAACTAAGATTCAAGATGCATGAGAGTAATAACGGAAGCTTCAGATATCTTCAGTGCTGAGTTTCAACTTCGGCAAGTTAAGAAGTACATTCAGCCATAAGGTCGCAGTATACTTTGTCATAGATTCGATATAGGCTTTGGAAAAGGCAATACTCGTGTTTATCAGGCTAAGCTTTCGTTATCTTCAGTATTTGAATTTCAACTGCCATCATCTGCAACCTGGCCTATTTTCTACCAATCAGTTTACAATGAAGCTTGACTGGAGGACCATCGACAGCTTCCAGTCTGGGCTAATTTCAGCCTATCTGTTTTGTTAAAGCGTGACAGAAAATGGACAGATAAACAGATAAATACACATCGGTCTTTAGTACATTGTAGATAGAAGTCCGTGTTTCTATTAAATAAAGTGACGATATATAGTTACGTTGGACTTGCTTAAGTTAATGTTTTTCAAAATACACGATGTTTTCAAGGTTTCAAAGGAGGCAGTTACATAAAACCACTTTTTCTCGTAAAGATTGCACTAGATTTATGGCATCCTAGGGTCTTGTTTGAAATGGGGACTGCTGCAGATTTTAGATTGTTTTCTTTATTACCTCCGCCAAGGAGGTTATGTTTCGTCGGGTTCGTCTGTCCGTTCGCATGTTTGTCTGTATGTTTTTCTGTCTGTCATCAAGATAACTCAAAAATTCAAATAGAAGTCGACACGAGCTAATTAAAATTTGACGTTTCGGAAGCATCCTTCCATTTTCAAAAATCTAATAAAACCTTCTAAGGACATATACCTAACAACGAAAAATTTTTTTTTTTATTTAAGAAGACCTAAAATGTGATGGTGTTAGTAGTGTGGGACCTAGAGGGCGATTGACCACGGTGCGCTATGGGGTCCTTATATAAGCGTCGAGCGGCACGGGAAGCGGAGGAGAATCGGG
>LQNS02000137.1:1612970-1635780 GCA_001587735.2 Parhyale hawaiensis
TTCGAAATTTTTGTTTTCTTTTTCGTTTTCTATTGACGTGAAATTTTAGATGGTTGACTGAACTATTTCAGTCACCCATCTAAAATCTCACGTCAATAGAAAACGAAAAAGAAAAAGAAAATTTCGAAACGTAATTGTTATAGGGAATCTTTCAAGGATTCCAAAACTGTCTTTGTTTTTATTCTAGCATAAAAATTGAGGCAGTTCTATTCTTTTAAAAAATATTTATATATATTATATATATACATATATATAAAAAACTAAGGCCTAAATGGAAAAAGTTATACGAATAAAAAGTGTTTTTTGTTTAATTTTACATATTATGTGAACATTTCAGTAAGATCGGACCACTAATAAAGAAAATTCCAAAATTTGTAAACGATCCCCCAGTTTAAGTCTCCCTACATAAGTACTAAGCTTTCTAAGAGATGTAAAGGAAGGAACATACAGTATGTCGATAGTGACGGGGAACCCATGCACGAAGGTGTCCCTACACAGGATCTACGCGCATAGGTACAGTAAGTTGAGAAAGAAGAGGGAAAACAGACGAAAGGAGCGTGAAATTGAAAGGAAGCAAAGTGGACACAGAAGACAAAAGTCCCGAAGGCCTAGCTAACGGCTAAGGTAAAACATTGAAGATTACTGTTTGATATCTCGTTTCAGTTTGCCTTTCTTTAACAGAGCTGTCTCATTTGCCGAATTCTTTTCTAGTGGAGCAACTCATAAACGAATGAAAATAAGCAGAAATTCACAAGAATTTTTGCAGTAAAATTTGCGGCTATACCTGTACGGTTCCGTATTTATTTCAAAGTCACGTACATCTTCGAATATATGATGACAACCATTCATATTCATACTGAAGGAGTTTTGAAAATTTTCTGGGTTTTTGATTCAAGAAAAGAACAATCAACCTTTAACTACAGACACTTCAAGACTGAACAATGGAAGATGAGCTTACCACTGAACAGCAAATAGCAGGAGATTTGATGCATTTCCACGTCAGATATATTGAGCAGCTGACGAAGAATCAGGTACATTGAGCGACGAAACGCTGATGAATATTTAGAGTTTCTTTTTTATATCTGGTAGCCAGGAAACGACTCTTGTGTACTTTCTGAGTTTTGTTGCTGAATTTTTTTACATTTTGTTCGATTGAAGACGGCAACGTTTAATGGTTCAAAAGTTTTGGGTTACATATAAATAAAGAATCCACAAAACTTTCACAACAATTTTCCTATTATGAAGTTCGTAGACTGGAAACCTGCGTTTTAAATATACCTGCAGGCCAGTGAAATTTCAAGGAATTCGTGCATCGACTGGGAAGCTGGAATGAGACGAGTTACAAAACGCAAGAGATAGCGGAAATTCCAGAGAGTCAAGCTCCGTCTTCGACATCTGAGACCCGCATCATCCGAGTACATACGAAGCGCAAAAATTACAACGCGCGAAAATATGAAGCGCTCATCACTGTTGGTGGCCAGGCCAAAGTTGTACACCTCTGCCGTCGATAAACAAAACCAAACCAAGAAGCGCTAAAGAAAATAAATATGATTGAACTTTATTGCAGCGAAAATCAGAGTTTCTTGCTAATTGAATTTCCCCCTACCTAATGCTGAAAAGCGTCACGTACAGACACCGGACGGACTTAGGCATACGATGGATCAGTGAACGGACGGATGGAGCTTCAAGCAGAATCATAACATAGTAGTTTAAGTAGTTTAAGACTCCGTCTGCACAGCAATGGCGATCTAACAGAGGAGGAAACAAGGGACATATAGTATGACGATAGAAATATGGGGAACCCATGAACGAAAATGTTCCCACACAGGATCAACGCGCATGGGAACAGCAAGTCAGGAAAGTAGAGGAAGATCAGAATAAAGCATGAGCAAGTAGGAGTATGAAAATGGAAGGAAGCAAAGTGGGCACGACAGACAGACGTCCCGAAGGCCTAGCAAATGGCTGAGGTAACCTACACGAGTCCCCTGTTTCCCTTTGCTATTCACAGACACTGCATATCTGTGATTCAATTTCTTAACCCTTTCCAGTAACCCGCATTCCTCGTAGGAATAAGTATCCTGATAATAACACATGTCAGCCTTGCATGAGGAGGGACCAGCTCTATTTACGTATAGTGCTTACCTAGGCTGAACCGGTAATGTAGTCGTTGAAGAATTAATGAGAAGAGATGAGTGTTACACATAATCATATACCATGCATATTCCTAGTAGAATTTTTGCAGCCTCAGAAGTTAATTTCGAATTTAAACCCTGAGGCGACGGCCGCGACGTTGGTTTGGGTAAGTAGGTTAGTGTATGCAACGCTCTAGAAAACGTTTAGGTTAGGATGTGCATTTGAATTTTCGGGTAAGGTACTGCTCGTGTTTAAAATTTTATCCTAATTTTTCCAAGTTTTTGGTGCCGTCCCTTGATTAGAAATTAATACAAACTACACAGTGAATCGATTTGCGCCATCGTTTTCATCACTATATATGTACGATGATTTTCTTAAAGTAAACATTATCTAGAGCCTTATTACTGTATGTGAACAGGAGAGGCAAGGTTATATACCGCACTAAGACAATAATTTTACTCACAGGTGGACGATATGCGCACTGCAGTTGAGCTCCCCCCGGGCCAGCGCCTCACCCAGACGGTTGCCAGAGAAGTACCTGTACGGGAAACACAAGTTCAATTGTCAGTAGCACATAAAATCTATAAAAATTATAGACTATTTCAAATTGTTGTTAATTGCTTTAGGCCAGTGGTTCTCAAACGGGCCTCGCCACTCATTGCTTAGTGCCGCCCTCCCCCCCCCCTCCCAGTAACTGGCCAACTAGCCATAATAAGTATTTGGTTCGACGGAAATTTTTATCCGAGATTCAAAAATGCTTCAAATCACTCGTGTTAGATGAAACAGGACATATGACGTTACTTAACCTGTTCCATACACGTACCAAACGCGACTCAAACGAGATGTTGACGTACCAAACGCGATTCAAACGAGATGTTGACGTACCAAACGCGATTCAAACGAGATGTTGACGTACCAAACGCGATTCAAACGAGATGTTGACGTACCAAACGCGACTCAAACGAGATGTTGACGCACCAAACGCGACTCAAACGAGATGTTGACGTACCGAACGCGATTCAAACGAGATGTTGACGTACCAAGCGCGATTCAAACGAGATGTTGACGTACTTCGTTCTGATAACCTTCCTCGCTCGACTCACAAGTACTGACTACTGAGTCGCTGACCGACCACAGTTTAATGTCGACAGTGCCGCGTGCTGCAGCGCTGCTACCGTCTTTGCGTTTGTACGTTTAATCCGTCAGTCCACACCAGGCCGCAGGCGGCCCACTGAGCATGTGCGGGCTGAACATGCAACTAATTAAAGCTTTTCGTATACCAAGAGGAGCATCTCGGTGAGAGGTTTCCTCTCCACCCCACCCCCAAGCAGTAGAGCGATAGTGAGGAGAGGTATTCCAGAAAGAGAAGGGTGGTTTCACCAAATCCGAAAAAGGCTGAAGAAACATCATTACTGACGACAAGTGCGCCTCACTATTTTCCATACAAAATTAGTGTGCCGTTAATGGAAAAAAGTTGAGAACCACTGCTTTAGGCCATTCTAAAAAATATCTATTTGATCTATTTTGCATTATTTTGTACTATTTTACACTACTTAAATAAAGTCAAATTTATACACACTCTAATTATAGACTAAATCTTCAGAAATCGGAGGCTTAACCAAAGAAAAGAAGTCTTTGTCAGTATGTATAATTAATTCACATGCCTGTATACCAACACAAGAGCAACAAAACTTTTGAGGAAACAAACATAATTGAGAATTCACACATTTAAGACGGAGCTGATCATCAGAGAACGATAAAATATCTATGTAAAGTTAATCTTCAGCTTTGTAGAAAACTTACAGCTCCTTCATTTCCCGGAAATAATTTTACTGCCCAACATTTTCAAGACACTGCAGGTATGCAGTAATTTTTTTCCCCAACCAATAAGAACATAAAAACTAAAAGCGTTTACGGGTCGAATCTATGCAATAGATTCATCGTGAGGTAAACTAAAAATATTCAATTTAACTTAATTTATAATTTACATATATAAGTGGTTGAACACTAGTGGCCTATACTGCACAATGAACAGCAAAATGCCTTGTGTAATATGGTATTGGCATAATCAGTATAGCATAATTTCATGGTACTTTTCCGCTCCGGAATAAGAGTAAAATATAATAAGGCTTTGAATGAAAGTTCGTAGCATCGACTCTCACGTTCAACCCTAGAGCTGCAACCATATGTGAAATACACCAAATACTTGCCCATAGGGATGCATACTTTTTGTGATTTAGGTAAAGTTAACTTCCCATAAATAAAATAAAAAAACAGTGACAAAAATAAGACTTTTAGGACGACTAGCACGGTCAAGTATATAAGCCTATGAATTTTTCATCCCTCGGTTACTGTGATACCCTGGAGTTCCTTACAGGCGGGATATCTGTGGCTCGATGAGAGGGAAGCTGGTGAGGTTGAGATTCAGGCAGGTGGCACTCAGGTGGTGGCAGTAACAGTCAGGGTAGTCTCGTACGCACTGGAAAGCTGAATAATAATGAAAAAAATTAGCTTGTACATCTGAACACGAGTCTATAGTGCATCACAGATCCTTTGGAGAAGCCACACGAGATAACTGCACGTTCAACTAATGAGCAGATGTACAGCTCGCACGTGCTTTTCAGGGCATCGTAGATACAAAGTTTCACTGAGTCATCATATCTATGTGCAACTAGAATGTCTGCTCATTAGTTGAACGTATAATTGAATACATTATAGGGCCCGGCATTTAACAAGTTACGGTCGTGGGAAATGTGTAGAGGCTGAGAAAAATTGAGTATAAAATTACTACACTGTACTCTAGCCCTATTACAAAAATGTTATTACCAGCAAGGGACGGCTATCTTTATAGAAACACAAGGCTCCGGAACTGTACTCTCAGTAAAACATATTCAATAGTAAAATAAACAATTAACCACGTTAATATAAAAATTTACACTCAATATCTATCTCAGGACTGGCTAATCAAACATTATATTATACAAAACGTAAGACTTTGAACACAAATTCCCAACTAAAGTACTGAATCAGAAAAAAAAAGGATCGTGAGAGTTAGAAAAAACTCACTTCTCAAAATCAAAAAATAACCAAACTATAGAACTTGTGAGATTCAGGAAACCATCATTACCTTGAAGTACTCTAACAGAAGAAACAAAATCATAAGAGTTGGACAAGAAACATCTCTAACGAAGTACTCTGAAAGAAGAAGAAAAAAGCTCAAAACAGTCGAAAAACAACACTAACGAAGTAGTCTAAAAGAAGAGAAAATGTTCAAAAGAGTTGGACGAAAAAAATCTCTAACAATGTATTCTCACCAAAGTTGATATATCATACTCTAACCTAAGACTTGCAAGATTCAGAAAAACAAATTCCCATTTATATATTCCAATAGTTCAGAAAATAAAGTTCACTACAGTTAGACAAGAAAACCTCTGTAAATGACTCTCTCACTAAAATTAAATCATACCCACACTACAGAATTTACAAAATTTAGCCAGATACAATATCTGCGTAGATAATTTCGTACTGCAAGGCCAACAGGTCCTGCGCATTCGTCACTAGGCGCCTCTGATGTCAGCTTTACTAACTGCGTCACTAATTTTGCTTTCGTTGTTAACGATCGAGGTAATTTTTCACTCGAGTTATGCTCAAGAGGAGCAAATTTGTGCAACGTGTTTGTGGCTGCTGGGCTGTAATTAGAATAGCGATGCTCTTCTGCGTGCATTCATATATTTTTGCTCCCGTGTCAGCCTTTCAGGGACAGACTGTTGGTGATGGATGATGGTTTAAGATATAATCGTAATTCACTTAGGCGGCCATTTTATGCCTTTTTAAATTAACTCTATAGGACACTCACTCTGCGTATCTATTATACCTATACTGAGAAATTTATTTACTTGCCTGCTTAATATAATATTCTTTTTATACTTCGGGAAAAATAAACTGAGCACAAAAGTTAGCGGACAAAATATCTTTCCGACGGTAAGACGGGACGGATACTTTAGGAGTATCGTAAAGCAGATACTGAGTGCTTTATATGTCGAGTGCACTAAAGAATTGAAATTCTGAAATTTTTGTCGCCTGGCCAGTATCAGTAACTAAGACGGTTGGAGAATTGCATCAGTCTACTGGGTTTAAAGACAAAAGGAATATCAATATACGCTATAAGATAGGAAGGAATTCGAGCGTTTGAGATTTACGGACATTATATAAATTGGGGGATTATTGCTGGGGGGGGCATTAATGCTGGAGGGGGGGGGAGAGGGGAAGCTTAAACTCGGCTGCATAAACGTGTATAAAGGTGATATGAGGAATAAAATTGGATGATGTCATATATATACAGGCGATCTTCATTTTATAGCTCTGACGAACTCGCTATAGTTTGAATCCCTCGCTATAGTTGGGTGCCTCTCAAAATGTCAGGTTGGTAATAGTTTGGCCTTAAAAGATCATTTTCCTTGCTTATGTTTTGTCGAAAACGTTCAATAGGAGCAAAGTTCAAATTTATATGTAATGGATTACGTAGATTAACGTCCTTGTCAGCCATTTTGATGAAATATTATTTAAACACAATCTTACACATCCTTCATTTTCATTGATAAGCTTTCAGCAATATCAACAGTTTCCTTCCCCTCCCTTTAAGCCATTGAAATTTGTTCTCTTCTCATTGATGATTAATTTCTACTACTATTCCTCGTTCATTGCTTTACGGGACATTTGTGGTAGTTATCAGAAGTCGTGAGAACTATCTGTCCTGTCTTGTGTATAAGTGATGCTGTCGTACATGTAGGCGTATGGAACAGTCACGGAATCATATTCTAAGAAAAAATCTTGAATTCAGCATTCTACAAACGCATGCTACTGTGATTTGTTTCGTTATTTTCTAACAGTATCTTTTCTCATACAGCACATCCTGTATCGCTAAGCTTATAAGTATCGGTTCATAGAAAACCCCAGTGGCAGCGTTGCCATATCGTGAGTATATCGTCTCCGCTAGTTTTGTAACAATTTATTCTTTAAGGGTTTGGCACCAAAGTCCAACCCCCCGCATGTCTATATTGAGCCACTTCGCTGTCATCGTCAAAATTGAAAAGGAAATGGCCGTCAGTGTGTGCTGCGTGGACCTCAGAAGAAAATCACAACGGGATTGTACAGTAAAGAGCTGTTTATCTACCTCTTGTCCAGTCATTTTCACCTTCCAATCGCACTTCTATTTCATAATTTGCCTCCGTAAGATTGGCTAATGACATGTATGATTGGTGCAAAACAATTGAAAACTTGTCTAGCGGAATAGCGTTGAGAATGGTAACGCTATAGCTCCCGCGCGGGAGGTACACGAGAGTGGGGGTGAAAGGAGAAATTGGACGCTAGAAAAGTTTGGGCTAAAACAGATTTGCGCGAAAAATTTTAGCTGTCGCGCGAATAGCGGCAATACAGATTTGGTGTCCTATAATTCGGGGTAGTAAAAAGTTGTGAAGGACTGATTTGTTTCAGTATTTTAGAAAAAAAAGAGTTGTATATAAAAGGTGGACGGTATTCTCATGGTAGAGAGCATATGTATGCGTAAAATTATTAGAAGTGAAATATTTTGACGGAAAGGAAGGTAGGACAAAAAATTTTAGATGCATCTATGATAATTTAGTAAAAAAATTGATGTCATTAAAATTAGATGAGCTAAAATTGGTAAACGTACTGGTTAGAAGAGAATTTTTTTGGGTGAAGAATAATTGTTGGGAAGTATATTCAATCTTGGATCTTTATCCTGTTCAAATATATGCGATATAAAATCTTGGATAATTTTTAGACAATGGCTGTGTAAACGATGCAAAATTACACTTAATTTCATTTCGACCGAAATTATTTTGACGACGAGCAAATTGAATGAAAAATATTTTGCCGTGATGAGGTTTGATGAAAGACAATCAGGCATATTTTCTCTTGGGGCTTAGAGAAGTGGACGTACTTGCGTTTGACGATATATTAATGGCTGCTGTACAGCATTCCCCTCCAGAAGACCAGTTTTGCCACAAAAAAGCAGCGTTAAGTAATTCGAACAATGGCAACGATACATAATCTGAACACTGGTAATTCTAGATAACTTGAATAAAGGCAACGTCGCACAACTTGAACATTAGCAGCGTTAGATAATTTGAACAATGGCAACATTAGATAATTGGAATATTGTTGACTCTCAGATTTTTAGGTGCTCCACCATAAAAACTACCCTGACAGTGCAGTAATTAATGCAATAATTAGTGCGCAATTTCTGTTGAATATTATTGACTAGCTGTGTTTTTCGTTATGTAGGCATCATTTTAGTTACGCGTACTTTGTTATCGTATTCGAATAGATTAAGTTGCTCATTGCGCTCCAAATGCATAACGAAGCTACAGTATTCATGATTTTAGACGACCTCTGTCAATGAGAAATGAAATCTATGGTAATGAGAGCGAATATTTTAATTCTTCCAATTGACGTTTACCAGCTCTAAGAAATCCACGAATCCCATTCAATAATTGGCAACGTCAACCAACCCTAAGCCAACTCCGAGAAGCCCAGTTTCTAAATGGCAACTCCAAGCCAACGCCGAGAAGAACGATTTCAACATGGCAACGCCAGAAGGCGAGGTGTCAACAGTTAGTCCATCCAATTTAGGAAACATCTCCTTCGAATATGAGACTTACTGCACGTGTCTTCGTCGTCCCATGACTGGGGACAGTCGATCTTGCCGTCACACCGACGACTGCTGTCCAAACATGGGCCGCTCAAACACTTGAAGTTTGAACTGCAATTGTGATTTTCTGTAAAAAAAAAAGAAAATATAATTAACTCAAGACCATGAACACATCATGTTAGAGCTACCCTAACAGTGGGTGGGTTAATTTGACATCAGTAAGAACCTCGTACATTATTATTAAATCATTAGTTTTACACCGTTCCCGCCAAGGGGCGATCCGCACAGCGATGCTAGTCGACCAGGAGGCTCGAGTAAGAAAATCCTATCTCAACATCGGCTCTCCTCTGCCATATAGTATAGGTTGGTCCAGTGCGCTACTACTGGCGGGAAAAAGGCGCAAAGAATAGGCAAATGTACTCGAGTGGAAGGCCCCGTCACGGCCTCCCACACGAGAGAGAGACTAGAGGTGTCTCGCGTACAAGGTCGGCTATCTCGATCGACAGCCCACCTCACGGAACTGAAAGGAAAAATGGAGAACCTACCTAACTTTACAAACTAACCCTCTCTGCAAGAACAGCGGCCAGCTGCAACATCCCCTGCGGAGAAGGCACTCGGGACAGCCTTTGGATGCGTGAGGGACACATATATTGTGGCAGGGAAAGGGTCCGCCGGAATATATCCACGAGGGCATAACCTCGTACATTGTGCAGAAGAAAGTGACCCAAAACGCACTAAGCGATAGGTCAGTTTCTCATTGAAACAGTTAAAGGGACCTCATTGGAGTGATTACAATTGTTCAATTAGTTCTCCAATCCTGAATGAGCTGAAGGGTCCAGTCCTCCGCACCGAGTCACAAAAGTTGGTTCCAGTGCTGGTGGTCTCGGTGCAGATCCACCGGCAGCATAATCGTTCAAGTTTTTGGAAGAGATATATACTTGTATATATATATACCGGGCGTCCCAGAAGTCATGCACCTTACAGTAATTGTGCATCTTGTATATAATTCAGATTTCATTAAATATCAATGAAACTCTAGCGACACCAGAAAGAGCTAAATGGTTTTTCCGTATGGAAGAGATGGGGCGACATACCGCTCTGTAGCTGAAGAATTCAACCGCACTCATCCTGAAAGCGAAAAACCATTGAGCTCTACAACCGTCCGCCGTCAAGTGCTCAACAGTTAGGCCCTCAACAGAGTAAAAAATAATATAAGAGAGAATGGATGCATGTGTCAATGCAGGGGGGTTGAAAATTGGAACATCGGTTGTGATTATGTTCAATAAAATTGCTATTTTTTTTGCATTTTCGTGAAATCTGGATGATGCGCGACTTCTGAGATATCCGATAACCAATACAGTGCGTTACCGTTGATTATGCAAATAGAATTTTATTACTTAATTTTTCAAGATGATTGTCTAACTTTGAAACATCAATATTAACTAAATGTACGGCTATGTTGCCAATATAAGCAGCACATGTAAAATAAATATTTAGCCATTGGTTCAGTTTATCAAACAATTTGCCTATTTACGAGTTTTTTACTGTTACCTCAGGTTATGCAACAAGCTAATAAAAACGTCATAAAGAGGAAATAAATACAATGAACAGGAATATTGTCATTAAACGTCCAAAACCAAGAAATTATGACCAAAACAATTCAATAAACACTGAAACAAGTGTTCAGTGGTGGTAAACATAACAAGTTGATTTTGAACATGGCGACCTGTATTTTTCATGATTTTTTACGGCTATAATCACAGACTTCGTCAGGTTTGATATTTCAGATGGTGGAATAGAATCTGCTGCTGTTTTTACTGCATTCCACAGGCTTACTTTGCTCGAAAACTGCCGACCACCTTCATAGACCTTCCTTTTGATCATTGCCCAGAGGTTCTCAATGGGATTTAAATCGGGGTATTCGCTTGCCAGGTCATAATCCTTTTTGATTTGAATCCTCCATCCGCAAGCCAGTTAGCAGTGTACCGTGCTCGGTGTGAGGGAGCGTTATCATGCTGAAATACCAATTTGGATCTGCGTGCGATAGTCTGCCCATCAAGCCATGGAATCAAGTTGGCTTTAAGAAACTGGCAGTACCTTTCTGCATTCAGTTTAACTCTTGCCACTTCAAATGGACCAATAAGAGTGTCACTTACTATCCCGGCCCAAAACATTATACCACCACCTTGTTGACGGACGCTCAAGCCGTGCCTGTTGAGGCCGGTCATGGAGGACCCATCCAGACGCCCATCCATCTGGACCATCAACAGTGGCTCTGCATTCGTCAGTAAATATGACATTGAGAAATCAGTTTTCATGTTCTCCTCAGCCCATTTGACCTTATTTTCTTTATGAGTTTTTGTTAGAAGTGGTCGTTTAATTGCCTTTTTCACTTTCTCTAGCTTCTGCAGAACCTCACATCTTGTCTTACTGCTTAGTATTGAGGCTCCAGCATCTTCATATGTCGCCTTACTTCTAGAAAGTTGTTTTCTAGCAATAGAAACCCTTAAATGTCGCATATCCCGATCAGTCAATTTCCTCGTAGAGGCTTTATCCGGAGTTTCCCTGTTGACTTTACCTTCAATTCCATAAGCCTTAATTGTTCGGTGATCACGCTGTAATTCCTTGGAAACTTAGAGTGTTGTCTTACTAAAAACCAATAACGAGGACACTTTGATCTTTTCTTCACTTTTTAAACCGTATTTCTTACCCATGTTGACTAGAGAGTGATGTTGCATAATCTGTGGTAACAGAAGAACCCCGTGGAACTAGCAAATGTTGGCAAAACGTGGAAAATCATTCAGTTTCCTTTTTCTCTAGTTTTTATAGTTACAGCATACCTGTGCACTAACTTACTATTCACATTTTAAATGTTTGACACTTTGAAAAATAAGTAAAAAAAAAATTAGTTGCATAATCAAAGGTAACGCACTGTATATACAATTGTGCGTGATCAGACGACGGCCCATGAGATTATACATCCCTGTGGTGCTGAAGAAAAACGGTACAAATATCGCTTCATTCTGACCGGTTAACATATCCTACTTGCACTCAAAGCTCATTTCTATTCAGAAAGAGACAGAAAGAAAGGACAAAGGGTACGTCTAGCGTACAGAAGAAACCTTGCATGAGAGCAGCAAATAGGAAAAAAATAGGAGCCGCAGTAAGACTATCAATACGGGTTGGAAGAATAGTAAAAAATGAAGTCCTAAGTAAAAACAAACGAAAAGACGTCAAGAAGGGCACAGGAAGCTGAGGAAGTCTATGAGGTCTCGCAGAGACGATAAGTTCTGATGTTGGGTATGCGTCTCTTCAAGACTCTTGCTTGCTAACTTATCTGCTCAGTGAAAGCTCATTTTCTAGGACTACTCGTATTCAAAGCCTTCTTCATTCACTCTCTATTTTTTCTGTGAGAATCCGTCCAAAGTAATATTTTTTGTTGGTTGAGCACATATGGCAGAACTAAATAGTCAAATGCAAAATCTGTATTGGTATTGCCTTCATGAGGCTAATTTTATTTTATAGATAAATGCGCAAACGAATGAACATGCGCATGCAATATATAATATGCGCTAAAGAATGTCTTTAGTGACAGCGGTTGCGCGGATGTACTGTTAGTTTTAATAGACTGTGGTTGGAAACACAACACTGTTCTAACTTGTCTATTAATGAAGGAAAGCACAGCGGCAATAATATTATGATGTACCCTGAGTACCGATGTCTAAGTAAAATTCAGCTTTAAATTCATAATATTAATTAGGGGCTCATATTCCAGAAACAATAATTAACTTTACAATGGTTTTCGCAGCAAGTTACTCTAAAGTTTATCCCAACTTAGCAATGACGTATTTCAAGAACCTTTGCGTTTCGGCTTATGGATCATTAGGCATAAAATCCTGCTCTTTGACTTGGCCTCAACCTTAAGTTAGCTTAAGTTACCTTAAGTTACCAAGACAAACAGCGACCCTAAAGAAAACTTCCACAACTTTTCCAATCTTCTCCATCCTCAAGGCAAAAATATAACAGCTTATTGCCTATTCGGCAAAAGAACAAAAGCGTAATTTCTTCGGAAAAAATCATTCGACATTAAAACGGCACTTAGAGACTGTTCTCGAAGCTAACTAATGATGTGCTTAGCCGGCCATTTAAAAGCTGACTTACATGCGCAGTTTTATCGTGCATTTTAAACGTCTTCATTTGTAAACGTCTTCATTTGAAAGTGCATGGTCATTACACTTCAATTCTGGATTCAATTACGTGCTAGTTTAATTTTTCCTAGCCAGTAAAAGAGGTAGAAATAAGTGCAAGACACATGAGAAACAGCGAACTTAGTACGAATAAAAACATTTTTTTTACATTGGGATAAATAATATTTGTAGTAGCAAAAGTCCCATGTACTTCACTGTACAGAGGCATATAAAAATGATTTATTTTCTTTCTTATGTTCAGAGTCCAAAGCATTCGAAACTTTCGTTGTGTCTTAGTTAACGCATGTGCGTTTCCGCTAAGAAACAATTTTTGCAGTCACTTACGCTGGCTAACCACGTGGACATCAATAAAGTTTTGCTCGCTCTGCCTCTTCAAACGATATCATTTGAATTCCTACCCCCGTACACGTTTCCATTGTTGAAACTGGCACAACCAATCGTTCATAAGCTATGAAGTATGAACGTTGTGTAGACGATTACCGTTTGCACGAGTCTTAATGCATAAAATAATGAAGTAGTACACGGACTCTTTCTACACAAACTGTATTATTAAAAAAATAATAATAAAATAAGGGTACCTGCAATGCCACGTGATTTTCCAAAACTTTTTACTTACAAAGTCTATTCTCTCTCATGTCGACGTAACACTATGCATACGCACACACAACTTGATGCGAGGATGTACAGCTCGCACGTCGTCCCGATACAAATTTAAAGTCGGTAGCATAGATACGGTAGCATGAACGCTGTGCGAGCTGCAGATCCTTGCATCAAGCTGTGCTTGCGAATGCATACTGTGGCCCCGGCATTGCGCTATGACGGAAGCAATATATCACTGAATTCTATTTACTTTCATAAGTAAGGACTGATTGACTAGCCGCTTAGCTGTTGCTTGAAATGACCGCATATCATGAAAAGCATTTAATGCCCTAATTTTGAATGTTTGATAACGAAAGAAAAAATTATGTAGTAACCTATTCATAAAATATGTAGTTTAGAGAACTGTCTATAGGCTCCAGCCTCACCGTTGGCTCCAAAGCTATAAATGTATATGAGTTTACGTCTCTCTAATCCAGCAAAAATTACATGTTCTAATTAGAGTACACCAAGAGAATCGTGAAACCCATGCACGAGGGTGTTCCCGCACAGGATTAACGCACTAGGGAACGGCGAGTCGGGAAATAAGAGGAACCAGGGAGGAAAGAAACATCAGTACTGCTGGGAGCATCAAAATGGAAGGAAGCACAGCGAATATCCATACTAATTAGGGACTTCCCGGGGAGCTGCTCCTCATAACATAGGATGAGTGAAACTAAGTGACCTAACTAATTATGGTTCATTCTATGACCAATGGATGGTCACTCGGTAAAAAAAAAAAAAATAGGAGGAAAGGACCTCACTTCAGGAACTAACAGCTTCCAATATATTACATATTTTTCATATCAGTTAGAAAAAATAGGTTGATGATCAGGAAAATTCCCAAAGAAGAAGAAGGTGAAACTAAAATTTCGGTTTCCTGTGCGTTTGACCACCACACGCCCGGCCCATGATACGCTTCATCGGGAAAATTAATACGCATCAAAAGTCGTGGCCGTCGGCCGAACAAAAACCATCGTAAGAACAGCCTAAGCAGGCAACTCAAGGGACGAGGCTCTCTTCAGTTTACATAAAGTGGGACGAAACTCTAGGAGATCCTCCTGTGCCGAGGTTACTCTAATGCAATCGCACGTTCAATTTATGAGCGGACGTTCAGATAGCACGTCGCCCCGATTACGGAGAGTAAAAGTCGGTAAGTTCATGGTAACCTTCGTAAGTATTTATGACGAATGACTTTCGAGCTGAACGTCCGCTCATGAATTGAGTGTGCAATCACAGAGAGTGGCCCCGAAACTACAAAAAGAAAGGAAAGCCGAAAGTCTCCTGACCTCGGTAAAAGTGATACAGAAAGATGAGGCAAGCGTTAATTAGTCCCGTACAGTCACACACAAAAAATCATCTTGAAGCCATCATTTCATACCTACTTACTTATGCAGTGAGATCCTCGTGCCACAATTTGATGCAAGGATGTACAGCTCGCACATCATCCCGATACAAATTTAAATTTAGGTACGAAAAAAAGTTTACAGAAAATATTCAAGTAACTTTGCGAAAAAATGATGGTACGAAAAATTCAAAAATCCAGCAGTGAAATTTACAGTTATCCAATAAATATCTAAAGTAACTTTTTGTTTATTTCCGGTTGTTCGGTAACTTTTAGAAGAAGTAAATGAATCAATTTGGAAGAGAACTTTTCTATTATATCACGGCTGTTCCGTGATATTCAAAAGAAAGTAAACAAGTACAATTTTTCAAGAGAATATTTCTACTCTTTTACGGCTGTTCTATAATTTTTAGAGGAAATACTTCTCGGCCTAATAGAATCACTGTAATAAAGAATTCTGCAAGGAAGTGCTGGTAGCGAATATACACAAGAGTTCCCAAAAAGTTCAGATTTCTTCACAGTGTAGAGTGAAACTTGAACAGCAGACCCGTCGATTTTATAATTATAACAGTCAAAACGGCACTGAGTCCTGAACAGACATGTTCCGCGGGCCACGGACATACGCTGGAGAGCCACACTGTTGCCGAGACAGCCTCATTCAGCTTCGGGGCAGCGGGATGTACTCATGTACGACAATGGGCTGCGCATTTGAAACATTTTTTTATATCTGTTCCATGGATTTCTTTTTCTTTACGATCTGCTTGTGAATGACAGCCACAGGTCTTTTGGTGCATGTATGGAGCCTCATCAATTCCTCAGACTGGAATATTCTGCTTCAAGTGAGGGACGACATGGAAATCCAAAGCAATCAATGATTTGCCCCTGTAATTAAGAACGGGCTTCGTTATCGTGCTCGATTCATGTACAGTATAGTAGGTTCGGCGAGCATCTTATGGAATTAAGAGCAATACGACGATAGCTATCGGTATGGATGAGCGATGTCACGCTTACCATTGAGTATATTATAACTCAATGGTGAGTCGTAACAAGAGGGAGGCACTCGAACTGAAACAAACTGTTTCAATAAGGAAACGCTATCGTTGTGCAATGGTCTGATTATACAATAGTAACGCTTTGATCGTCATATGGGCTTGCAACTGAACGTGCTTAACGTTCGCTATTGGTGATACCATCTATATTGAGTGGTTACTGTGAGCCATTGCAGAACCTAGATATAAATCGCTGAATCGTACTCCTTTCCAATGATGAAGCTCCATTCGTGAAGCAATGTTTGGTGTTTACCCATTAATTATATGGATAATAGAACTTAACTACACCTTAACCAGGATATGTTAACTAGCACCAAACTCTTTATTCCGCAGGATTAGAATAGCAAAAAGAGCCTTCGTAGCAATCATACAGCCTGGTTAAAATAGAGTTATAGGGGGTTGGGGTTGTGGGGTTTGACACGTATCAGAATAGAAAGGAAGAAATGGCCAACTGTACATCAGTTCTAACGTTTCCAAGAGGTTTGTGTGATGGATTAGACAGAACTGCTACCTACATCTTCGAGGCTTTATAGATCGAATTTATTATTCTTCTTTTCAATTTAGATAAATTTCTTCTTGAGACAACTTAGCAACGGTACAAAACTAAACCTCAAGTAATGGAGCTATAAATAGAGTGATATTAAACTACAGCAATCATAATAACGTTAACTAATGCTACTAGAGGATGGGGTTATGTTATCTAGTGCTTTTTCTTGTATCACTAATACTTGCCCCTATTTTATTAATTGTACTGAATCTTATTATTACATGTTATATTGAAAATTTACCGGGACAAAAAAAAAGACAGTCAGAAAGTCTATAGAAACATGGGACCTATTCAGGAAGAAAAGCCTAGCTAGCTAGCTCAGGTAACCTCTCCACTGAATATAGCTATCGAGATGTCATTTATCACGGTATAATAATCGCAATAGCGGCAATTAAAATAGAATTAGAATAAAGAAGTCATCAAATAGGAACAAATACTGACCGCAGTTGACAAGGTGGGAATCGTCTGCACAAACGGTCCTGGGGTCCCTGGGTAGAAGGCATCGCAGGCTCGAGGGGATGCATTGGTCACCAGACGCGCACTGGAATTCATCTTTTCCACACGATGTGGGAAAATCTGTAGAAAATACATTTTTTTTTATTTTCATGTAGCTCAATTTTCACTAGGACGAATGTTAATGATGCGTTGCAAGCTTGACCGATGACAGTGTATAAGGTTGAAAACTAAGTTCTTGCCGGTTTAAACATTCCAAAATGCTGAAAACTGGCAGGAACTTAGTTTACAACGTCATATGTTATTAGTATATCTGTTGCTCCTGTGGGGAATTGTTAATGGCGATTATCAATATTTTTCACTACTTCATTTTGACCAGTAGTAGCGCTAGATCAACAATTGGAGACGTTGGTCAAGCACATTTTTATTTTGTAGAAGACGCAGTAGCAGCAGACTAAAGCGTCTGACTTTGACTCTCAAGGCCGCAGGCTCGAACATTGCTCTCAGCTAAGCAAGTTCTTTGCGGCGCTTGATGTGATCGGTCAGCATCCGGTCTACATACTGCTGTAGGTTTACCGGCCTTCCCCAGCAATGGAGAGGGTTGAAGTTCGCAGATTGTCGCATGGAGTCTTCCGCCACTGGCGCCATATCTCTACACAGTATGTGATCGACTGCAGCCGTATACTCCTCTGGAGCCTGTTAACATATATCTGCAGCACAAACCAGTGCATGCGGGTTTCCTAGTTAGGGTACGGTCAAGTTGACTTTACTTTTAACACGGTTTGCTATTTCCTTACGAGGAAAGATAGAATGTATCTCATATCATCCCGTAATTCAGACCTACAATGACTGTAGATACCTATTGAAAAATTCATTAGATGAAAAATATCCTGTTTTCGCAGCACACAAATTTGACAGGATTAATTTCTGGAAATTTGTCTTACTATTATGAACATCCGCTTAGAAAAAATAACATTCCTCGCATTACTGTACAAAAAACTCGACAGGGCCAATTTATGGAAGTTACTCCCTTTCCAATGAACAAAAAGCGGAATATTTCTCCAAATAGACTCTTATACGACAACAGTTGTTTGCGTTCCTATGGAATGCAACTGGCTCTTTCGGTAGTAAAAAAATTCCATAACAATTTTTACTCTGGGAACATCGCTGCGTTATTGGACCTCCAACACAAGTGGGTGCGTTCATGTCGGCTTTTGCTTGGCAAGAGAGGTCACGACAAATTGTTAGAGCTTTTGAGGACGGATTGTGGGGGAGGGGTATTTTATTTACATTTGTGTCTTGCCATGGTCACAGTTATGCTTGAGTGCAGGCTGACCTTATCCTCTGAAATGAACATGGAGAACGAGAGTACGGTTTGTTGGTGACCGTAACGGTGAATGGTTTTCTTGAGTAATTTTTTTTTTAGCAGAGTACTGAATGTCTTCGAGTTGGTTTATGTTTTTTAGATCCTTGAAGCCTGCACTATGTGTTTTTAAAATGATATTAATGATAAATATTCGAGCTAAGCTGCTATAGCTCAACCAAATATGGCCGTCATTGTGTCCGCTAACCAGCTGAATTAGACATGGAATGCTAGTTTGTGGTGGGTCATAGTGGATATTTAAAAGAGGACGCCATGGCGTGTACTAGCACTGTTGCATTGCTGTGTACGAGCGTTGACCTACAGATGCAGGGTTTGCATGGGGGTTTACCAGGATAGTAAAATCCTGGTAAAGCCCATGGTAAAATCCCGGTAAAACTGTTTTACGAGGGTTTTACCTTGCATGGGTTTTACCAGTCCTGGTAAAGCTCCCACGCTAACCCTGTACAGATGCACTAACTGTATCGATTCTGTCAGTGCTCGAGAGCTAACACTGCCTTAGTGTCAAAACTATCAAACTAAATACAGGAACATAATAGAGACATTCGTTGTTAGAAAGTCAGCAAGTAGACTGAAACTACCGAGAAATACGACATCCCTGTGTACATTAACTTAATTTTACGGTATAAAAATAGCTTTCTTGTTGGGACTCCATTTAGGCAATTTTTATTTTACATCCCATTTATTCGTTAACATCCTGTAATTTACTTACGGCATTATGCACTACGTCATCGCAGTTACCTGCTGTTCGACGAGGGAAAGAGTCTTCTCAAAGCTTGTGAAAACCAATGCCCACAACGCACAGACTTACAACGGCGATGGTTTTTGTGACCCCCTTTTTTTTTGGTCGCTGAATTTTTGGTACGTTCGAGATAGGTGACCTAAGTTAGGCTAGGATAGGTTTAGACTAGCTACGTTTATGAAATAGGATAGAAAAAGAAATCGTAAAACAGATTTTTTTTCATGACTATAACCATAGACCACATCATACATTGACTGGACACTGGCCACTGAGGCAGATTTCGGTCCCGCAATTGGGCCTGACTGCACGGTGCCGCAGACGCATTTTATACGTTTTCCCATTTTTTTCATACTTTGTTTAGCTATTTGACTTAATTCTTTTGCATTCAGTATGACTTGCAAACCTGTACATACTTCTAAAACTTCTATACGCAACAAATTCACAAAAATATTAAGGCTTGAAATGTAATTACGTAGAACAACTTTTGATAACTTCCTTTGATATTTGCAGTAGAGTAAAACTGCTTCGCAATAGTTTGTTAAATAAACAGTCTCATTTTGTTGAACAGAAGCTTCTCAAACCAGTGGTATGCTCGATTTGTAACAAAATGTCAAATAAACAGCTGACAAAAATGTTAATGAAACTTATTTGGTGTACGGGCTAAGCGAGATGACAGACAGCAGAGTTGAAGGGTGAGTCGGAGCAGCTTTCAGATATGAAGTGATGAAGCCTTGGTAGCAGTGAAGTGATGAAGTACTGGCTGCCACGAAGTGATATAGCAATGGCAGCAGTGAAGTGATGTAGCATTGGCGGCCATTAAGTGATTTGAATGATGAAGCGCTGGCCGCCATGAAGTGGTGTAGCGTTGAGCATTGACAGCAGTGAAGTGAAACAGCACTGGTATCCGTGAATTGATCAAGCATCTTCAGCAGTGAAATAATGCACCATTAGCAGGCAGGCTCAGAGTGATCTAGCAATGGCAACTGTGAAGTGATGTAACATAGGCAATCATGAAATGATGTAGGCAACCACAAAGTGGCGTAGTAGCTATTCCTAGGTAGTAATGAAAAATGACATGGTGCAACCGTATATGGTTCCAATGACAAAGGTTTGTGTCAGCACCAAAATGTCATTTTATTGTCTTTTAACGGCTCTCCTGGTATCTTTATCTCGTGGTTAATTGCGCATTTTTAGTTCATGGCTTCTAATGTGGTTTTATTCTGTAGTATTACTGTTGTTTTAATTAGGGTTTTCAGTATTACTGGGATTTCTTAACCTTCCTTTCTTTGCAGCTATAGGGCTGAGCTCTACCGAAAGCTCCACATATATCAATTTTTGAGGTTATTGGTTCAAATCCGTTGTTGGAAAAACTCAATTGAGTGTGATATTAAATTACATTACACGTAGTCTGTGCAAATTTTTGCTATAAAATTTTAATATTCATAGAAATTATGATGAATTTTCAATTATTGTTGGTGTCCGAAGGTAAAATATATATCGCCTACTGAAGATATATGATTGTTAATTTAGATTCCCCCCTCTACTAAGCAATAAAATGAGATTGAACGGGTAAGTACGAAAGTAACCAAAGCATTATTATATATGCTGTGAGGAGATATTTGAACAGAGAATCTCTCCTGCTTCTAGATTATGACCTGGCATACTCACACTTGAATCAGAATATAAGTATTTCGGGTGGTTCATCATAAAATAAGTTCAATAAAGTTAAAGTAGCCATGAATAATATCTTAAGAACTATTTTAAATGTACAACGTAACCACAACAATGTACCTATGATGTCCTTGAATGAAATGTTTGATAAATTAGAATTATTACAGTTGACTGATGTTTATGAATGCTTTCTTTCAAAATTTTTGAGAAATGCGATGTGCCGTGATGCTTTTTCATTCGATATGTATTACAGAAATTTGGAGCCTAACCATGTGTACAACTCGCGACGCCAAAGATTTAATTTACCTAGAGTAAGATTAGAAGTACAAAAGCGTTTCGCTGTTTTCAAGAGTGTGCAATTATACAATAAGTTACCAGATGAGATAGTGGGACCTCTTTCTGATTTAGAATTTAAACAGAAATTTAAGAAAATTGCCTTATTACGGTTTAATTCTCTGCAGGCTAGGGTTCCGTGAGTTGCTGATATTCCTGATGTAGCCGATTATCATCAAGTGATATGTATTTCTAGTCGGATAGCCAGATCATGTGCAATGTTATTATAGGATTATTTTATGCTGATAATTGTTAAGATTATATATACATGTATGCAATACTTTTAGAATTCGTCGACACATTTTGAAAAATAGGTCGATAACATTCACCCAACTGTTATTATAGAACTGTATCAACCCTAAACAGCCTAATTTGTCGTTGAAGTACCCAAGAAGCCATAGTTGTTTGAAATTCCATTTAACATTTAATCAAGTGAATACTGTGAAACAATTTCAATAGAAAGGTTTTTGATGATTGAAAATCAAGTTGTATGACTTTATCAGAACTTTGGATGTACATTCATGTTTAGAACTCCACAAGTGATTGATCACTTTCAGTTGGGTATGTTCCTGTTCTTGTTCTTTGAGAACGAAATTGCTATTTCTTGTTTTGTAAATAATTTTAATGTATTGAGTGAACAATAAACGAGTAAAGTCAACTAACCACAGCGTGCCTCGTCAGACCGGTCGAGGCAGTCAGGGAAGTGGTCGCACCAGAGCAGGGCTGGGATGCACTGGCCAGAGTCACACCGTCGCAATGTTGCATTAGCACACTTGTGCTCGTCTGGGTAAAGAGAACAGAAATGGGCCTTATTATTATTATTGTATATTGTTCTATCGGCAACAAGTCTACAGCGCACGCCAGAGCAGCACACGAGGACAAGGATAAAACTTACCATGGTTCGGAAAGCCGTCACTACTGCCAGCCACTGAATTTTTTTATTTTCACCTCGCTCCCCACAAGATTTGCTGCTATCCAAGGGTAGGAAGAGAGGAAAGATATGCAATACGTCAAGAAAAGCGAGGAATGTTCCCTTAACACCAGTAGAGAGGCAAAATGCTTCCTTATATCACAGAAATAAGCAAAAGCACTACAGTGAAACCCTAGAACAATAATTAGGTTTTTTAAATGTCCTGCGTACAAGTTCAGATGCAAAAGCGCTATTCTACGAATACAAACGCTCCCGCCAAATTAACGAGGGCACTGAGGCGAGCAGTGCTAATTAAATCTGGTGAGGTTTTGAAGGGCGGCAGCGGATGGAGTGAGGAAATTACCGTTGTGCCTGAATACTGGACATTAGTTAGCCTAACGAATGTCCGCAGGCAGTTCTGTAATACTTGCGTCAGTACATAATGACGTGAGAGCCTTTTAGGGAGCCAAGAGATTAGGAAAAATATGAATTAGAGATATTCATCTACGTTATCCCCAGGATATTATTTCTAGGGACTAATTAGTTACAATACAGATTCCATCCCCACAAATAGCTTAATTTTAAATATTGTTATAATTTTAATACAAAAAATTTGCGGATGATACTAAACTATGTCATCCTGCCACAAAAAGAGCCGAGCTCCAACAAGACCTTGACCATCTCATGGAATGGAGCAGAACGTGGCAGATGAGCTTTAATGTCGACAAA
>LQNS02000137.1:1642842-1678000 GCA_001587735.2 Parhyale hawaiensis
TAATATGCATTTTGCAGTTGGTAATTCGTTGATATCATTGATATACAACCCAAATAGGAGAGGACCCAATACCGAACCCTGCGGAACTCCTATGTCAATCATACGATTAATTGAAACACTGTCATTAATACACACATGCTGCATACCAGAATTTAAATAACTCTGGATGAGTCCTAACGTGTTGACCCGAATACCGTAATGTTGTAACTTATGAATCAGTATCTCGTGATTGACGGACCGCTTGTGTTGTATTTTTACCCTTCCTAAATCCATATTGATTTGGAGTGAGTATCTGATGTATATATCGAGCTTCGATTGTTCATGAATCATCTTTGAAATTTAGCCCCATGAAGAACATTTCAGAAGTATATTTCATACCAAACAATATGATCGTTACAAATCTATCAATTTAAAATACGGAGTTCAGTAGAAAAAGCAGGATTGTTACGGGCTGGAGATTGCTCATGAATAACAATGGATTCCATAAGTTTCAAGTAAAATTGATAGCAGGACGACAAAATTTTGAAGTCTTCAACAATTATTTTATGGCCAGCGTCAATGAAATGATAAAAAATGCTGCTGTGCAGTTCTGAAAGATGAATTAAAGATGAATGAAAAGCTCGATATCAAAAGTCTAGTCTAGTCATTAATTGTAGCTCTTGTCCTACTATTGATAAATAAATCTAGGTTTTCAAAAAAGTGAATTGATTTGCGCAGCTCTGTTGTGTGGTAGTTATGCTTTAGTGCGGTATTTCTATGAAAAATGTCAGATTTATGATTTAGGGATAAAATAGGTCACGGAATGTAACGCCCTGTAGGCACTGTATATAAAGTAGGTACATTCAATACATGCAAATTAACTATGCGAGTTTTTAGGGGACTGAAATCGCTTCTAAAAAAATCAGGTGTATTCTACGCTAGATTTAGCAGTAAGGGAAAGATGGTGGTGAAGCTATGCAGAAATGGATATTTAGTTCGACGATGAAGCAAGCAGAAGGAATTGGCGTCTTCTACAGTAGAATAATATTGCGCCGATGCATCAGCAACGAATGCATTTCACTGCAATTTCTCCCTTTAATATTTTTTTTAGAGAAGGGCACACTGCTTAACAATAATATTCTAAATAGTCAAATACGTACCTCAGTATGTACACCCGATCTGATAGAGCCAACTTAATGAAATATTTTAGTCTTATCTTCATTGCTCTTGACACAAAGTCCGTCGAAGTAGCTTCATTGACTTTAAACTCAAGGTCACTACAATTAAATCCATTTGAAAAATAACTAAGCTGAGCTAACCCTTCAGTGTTTGATTATATTGATAAGCAATAAGATAAGGCTAATTGCACATGTAAGAGAATCCTTGGCATATCACATTAGACTTTTTATAGATACGATCCCGGAACCGCGCTTGCTAATGAAAATGTCCTGCTTTCATATCAAAAGGTAAAAGAAGTACCACTAATGATCTAAATTGTATCATTATCTTAGTCATTTTTATTGAAGTCGATGGTTCAAAGGAATGTGTTGTTGTCGATCAACAATTAACTTTCCCCGCCAATTTTATGACTGAAACTTCCGCATAAGCTGCGATTGTTTCGAAGAAAGATTCACTCGTTACAATAATCTTAGCAGCAAAATAGCGGCACCGCTTTAACATTGCTTGATTTTATTTATTTTGTATTTATTTATTTATATTTATTTTATAGTTTGCGGTTTTCCAAGATTTGTTAGGGACGATCGTCAAAAATCGTAGGAGCGTTTTTCTTCCCATTGAAAAGTTTGCTCATTATGTACATTTTCTAGTACAATGAATGCAATTAAATAAACTTTTAGCGTAACAACAGTTCAAAGAAAGTTACAAATATTTGGATCCAAATTTTAAAAGATGTTAAGGAAACAGTCTAACTCACACTGCTGAATAGAAACCATCAAAAATCTTAATTGATTCAGTTAATAGAAACAAATTGGTCAGAGTTTGTCGATATTTAAGTTACTACACGCGGAGAATGAAAAGCTACTGACGAGCACCAACTTTTAGTTTTTGAATTTGCTTGTAAGCAACAAGTGTACAAGTTAACCTACGAACTTACGCTTTGATCACGATCGTAGTTGAATTTACATTCTGTAAGAACGATCTCTTTCTGTTTCGATACAAAGCAGAATTTCGCTGTTGCGAGAACATAATAAATAAAATCTGCAATTAGGCAGTAATTCCATTGTATTACAAACAAATATTTGAGATTTTCAGCACGACATTGAGACACTTTTGGTTTGCAATAACAGCTAAGCTCTGCGCTGCTCGTTAGTTCACCAATTCCCTTCACAAGGATGAGCACATTTTCAGCTTTTTAGCGTATATGTCGAAAATGTTTTATATATAAACAGTTAGGGTAAAACTCTGTATAATATTTATAGCATTACAACTTTTAATGAAATAAGGCTTAGAAAATTGAACAATCTGATATGGAATTGAATTATCGTCTTTGCCTTTACAATTAAGAACAAATGTTGGTAGATATTCATCAGGTTTTTTTTTTATTGTATGTACTGCTCAACCATAAAGCAAATTTCGGATGATTAAACACCACGATGAAGTAGACCTCAGTAATTATTATTATCATTATTATTATTATTATTACTCCTGTTGATTTATAAAATATACAATAGCCCTACGTTTATTTACTTGGGGTTAATCCTATTTTTGAAAAGAACTAAAGCGCAGAGAAGTAATCGCTCGTGTATTTCACTAATATCACTAACTTTTATGGGGCAACAGCTTTAATACTCGTATATTACTAAACGAGATGTGAATAAAGCTATCACCAAAAGTTTTAATATCGGAGTAGGAATATTATCTTACATCGTTAGCATTATTGTAACAGTAACGCCATGTATACAAATTCCGCGGCTAATAATTTTAAATTAAAATCAAATTGACCATGAACACATATATTAGGCAAAGTAGGCCATCTGATCAGAAAAGACCATGAAAATGTTACTTAGTCAACCCACGCAAACATTGATGCTGTGATATCTTCAGATAACTGAAAAACGTGAAATCTTGAATAATGGAAATTCATAGATTCAGGCTAAAACTTTTCATCTGAGATATTCCAAGGACGTCTCAAAAAAGTCGCTCCGGTGGTCACAACATGATGTGGTTCAAGGCTTGAATAAAATTTGTTATTCATGTGTTGTTGAGCGCCACAGAGTCCGCCCTGAACAGCCCAGCTGTGCACGCATCAGTGGGAAACGTCATAAATAAATGGAATTTTGGTGGCTATTGCCATCCTTGTTTTGGCTGCCGCCGTCTCGCAACCGCAAAACTATTACATTGAACAATTTAACCCTATCTGCTCCAAGGCGCGACGAAATTGTACCACCCTACCGTTTTTCGTTCACTGATCTGCGCTCAGTGATTTTCAGTGTCCAAACTTCCATGACTTTTACTAATTTCTTTTGAGCATCAATAAAAATTCCAAGATACCAGCACTTTATAGCCAACAAACGTGATAATATCACTGTAGAGGTGCCCCTATCTGGCTTACTGATTCTTCTTTTTCGCGCGATTTTCCCGATTTTCTCCTCGAATGCCGACAGCCGCGAGAACTTCTATTGTGACCTGGAGGGGGGGGGGGGTCACGCGCACCTGCTATCGTTACTTCTGTTCCTTCCATAGTATCAGCCTCTATAAGCCTCTTACTGTCGATTACGTTCTTGCTCCCTTTCTAATTGATACTTTCTCTAGTTATTTTTCTTCTATTCAGTTTTCTTTTCCTATTGTAATTTCATACAGACTAATCCCTAAAAGTTCGACTAGGGTCTCTTACATGCAAAAGTCGTGTTTCTTCCTTCTCTTTGAATAGCAGGTGGTCTGTGGATATAGAGGAGTTTATCGTGTGCCATTAATAATATTTACATTGCCTCCGTCGGATTATTATTATTTTTTCCATTATCCTTTAGTATTTATCAAGATTTCCATTTTAACCGTTGCATTTACTTGATTGAGCTGATGGAACTGAAGTCACCGTGTGATGGAGGAGGGTAAGTTCTTGCTTAAGTTAAGTTCGGCCAGCTTAGGTTACGAGGAGCAGCGGCCTTGGCCTTTGACTGGGCCTCTGCCCGCATGGCGCACTGCCATTTTAGTGGTCCCTCTTATTTATACTTGTTCCGTTTGAAACTTGTTTGCTGACCTCTTGTTCCCATTCGCTTTGGTCCCGTGTGGGAGCCAAGGGGCAGTCGACGTACTGAGTGTTCCTTCTTTCTCTGTGACATCGCCTTATCGTGGAAGCAGTTAAGCTACAGAACCTAAAAGGTGTACATTTCATTCGTCTAAAAATAGTGAGATAACTGGTGCATAATATTGCAATGAAGAGCATTGGTGTCTTTGGGTGTTGCGCGCATTTGTTTACTCCTCGGAAAATCGGAAAACAGTGACAAATTATTGTGATTGTACAGAGACCGTTTACAGTGGTAGCCATAAGGCTGAAATATGTAATCTATGCCAACAGTTTTTGACTCGGTGCACTTTCATTGTTGCTATACATTATATGCATAGTCTCTCTTTGAGTTACCCTATCGCAACTTTGATCCATTTCGTAAACCAGATACATGCTGTTTTCCTCTCTAGCTGTTTTAGTTAGGCTAATAGGCTGAACTATCCTCGTTCCCACTAAACCTAGCTAGCATTATAGTACTGTGGCTTTTGTCGTTCTTAGAAGAGCGTTTGAGACCCTAACTGCAGGAGAGATTGAAACACCCACGACCAACCGCTGGAGACGGGACGTTGAGCCACTGCCAGGGTTAATCCTACCTGGCCGCAGTACAGCCAGCATGGGTCAGTCCCGAGAAGGTGGCTGGTGTGCTCGCAGCCCCGCTTGCCTCTGTCTTCCGTCGAATGTTACGGCTGGGCTCTTTTGCGGAATGCTGGCGTGTTGCTAATGTGACGCCTATTCCGCTAATGTGACGCCTATTCATCTCGAATTTCCGACTATAGACCTATCTCGATCACACCCGTTTTGTCGAAAGTTTATAAGAGCTTGGTTGCGTCGAGGTTGGGTCGCTTTCTTGAAAAGCAGGGTGCCCTTCCGCCAACATAGTATAGTTTTCATGAGAGCGTGGGAACTTGTGATGCTCTAATTCACATTTCTCTTGTGTTGAAGCTGGGTCTTGATGGGGATCATGAGGCGAGGTTGGTACGGCTTGACTTCAGTGCTGCTTTTGATGGCGTGAATCACCTGGGGCTGCTCCATAAGCTAAGAGTGTTGAGTATTGGTGGCTCAGTTTTCGAGGCAATTAGTCAGTTTTTATCTGGCAGAAGACAATGTGTAGTTGTTGATTGATGGCAAAAGGAGTGAGTTTTTAGACGTGGTCTCTGGTGTCCTACAGGGAAGTGATCTGGGCCCTATGTTGTTCATCGTTTATACAGCGGACCTGTTTGATCTTGTTAATAGATCACTTGTTAGTTACGCTGATGATGTTACTTTGCTAGCTGTTTGCGATAAGCCTAGTGATAGGTCGGAGGTTTCAGAGTCCATTCAGCGTGATTTAGATGTAATTGATTCCTGGTGTTCTAGGTGGGGGATGAGGTTAAATGCGGGCAAGAATAAGACCATGCTCGTGTCTAGGTCGCGTACAGTGAGACCTCCTTTCCCTGCACTCACACTGGATGGTGTGTCACTTCCTGTGATTGATGACTTGGTAATCTTGGGTATCAAGTTTGATCCAAAGTTGATGTTTGAGCACCACATTCTTTCGGTTGCCTCACGTGCATCGCATAAGATTAGTTTTATGAGACGAGCTTGGAGGGTGTTTGGCTCGGTAGAATTGCCACGTCGCTGCTTTAATTGACATGCCCTTCCTCTTCTGGAATACTGCTCTGTAGTCTGGAGTTCTGCTGCCGATTGTCATCTGTGTTTGCTTGACAAAGTGGTTCGTCGATGTGCGTTCATTCTGGATGGAGTTTTGCCTTGTGATCTGGCGCATCATCGTAGAGTTGGTGGGGTCTGCTTTCTGTAAAAATTACATAATTGCCCTAGTCATTCACTGTCTGATTTCTTACGGAGCCATTGGTTCGGGTGAGATATACTCGGCGTACTTGTGCTCATCAGTTTGCCTTGGAACCGCTACAATGCCACACGGGTCAGCATTCTCGTTTGTTTTTTCTATCGTGTGTGGCTGTTGGGAATGGTCATGATGGCTCTGCCTTTTCTGGTGCGGGTATTGGCAGCTTTAAACGAAATGTACACAGAGCTATTCTGTGATTTTGGTTCAACTTTTTATTCTTTTTGTCTCTTCGCTCACTGGGCTGGTTGCATGGGTGTTTGTTAACCTCATGGAGTTTCTCCGTTTCGACGTTGCCAGTCTATTATAACTTAATAATAATAACAACCTTAAGTCAGTAGTTCCTTCAGTTTTTCATAGTGAGCATTTAGAATAGATTCCCTTACGACGTTGTCGGTGCGGAGACAGTCAACGCGTTAAAAATTTGCCTTGACAAACATTGGGAGAGATATCCTCAACAGCTGAGAACTCCTCCTCCAGGAGTCGCAAACTCTCAACGGGCAAAGCTTCCGAGGCCACCTTAATCCATCTTCTTCTCTCTTCCGCTCCAACTACACAGATGGACGTCTCTGAGCTCCGCATATTAGCGGGTATTGATCGTGGTTGCGTGCATGCATGATCGTCTCTTTGACTGAGATTCTTCCCCTGCTCTTTTCTCTTTTTTCTTCCTCGCTCATCAATATCCTACTGAAATAATGGCAATAGCTCATAGATGGTCGGGGCACAAGTCCCGGTGTCTCTTTGGGAATGGGCGTGTTGGTTCATCTACTGCCGCGTATCTAATCTAAAATTCCTATCAATTTCATAAAATGTTGCTGACAAACAAACTCAAACAGAGAGACAAACAAACATATAGATCATCACAAAAATTTGCTCGCTTGCTCTTTGTAACATTTTCAACAATTCGTGCAAAGATTTTATGAAAATCCATCCATAACTTCTTGAGTTATGCGACCAAGAAAAACAAAGGCAGACAAACAAATGGATAAACAGATCTTCACTAAAAGTTAGTCATCCGTTCCTCCTAACATGCGTTACAATCCCTGTGACTTTCGTAAAGATCCGTCCATAACTTTTTTGAGTTATCTTGGCGACAGACGAACAGATAAACTTGACAATTTAATCTTTATGGCACTGGTAATACTATGTATTGGGAGCTCCAGAGCTAACAATGTGTGTGTCAACATATGGTCCCAATTCGTTTTTCTTTGTCTTAAATTCCTCCTCCCGCCTGGTTAGTTCGTAGGACTTACATCGAAGAAGTACCCAAATACGGTCACGTGCCCTGTAAAGGATTAAGAACCACGTATGTCGGCAAAAAGGAGTCCACATGATCTGCGTACTAGGTAAACAAAACTTTTGACTCATGAAAGGACAGACCCTCAATAGTCATGCTTGCTTGAAATTTAAATTGGCTTGTGCGTAAAAAATGAATGAAGGAAGGTTCGATGAAAGAGCAACTATACATAAACTAGAGGACTATACTTTTTTCACTTTAAATTAAAATAAGTCAAGTTCAAACGAAAAAAAGTCATTTTCAAATTAAAATAAGTCAATTTTAAATTAAAATAAGTCAAATTCAAATTAAAATAAATCAATTTCAAACAAAAATAATTCAAGTTCACATTAAAACATTAAAACTACGGTTAACTTGCGTTAAGGTGGCTTACCGAGGGTTAACTGAGATAAACGAGGATTATCGGAGTTAACGAGGGTAAGTTAGGGCTAACGTCGGTAAAATAAGGTTACGGAGGTTTAACTAATATAAACTAGGGTAACTGAGGGTGAAATAGGATTATCGAAGGTTAACGAGGGTTAATGAGCGTTGCCGAGAATTAACTAGGCGTAATGAGGGTTATATAGGCTTAACGGGGGTTGACTGTGTAAAGTTGGGTTAACTTGGATTATTTCGGGTTAAATTGGGTTACTTGTTTTAAATTAGATTAACTTGGCAAAATTGGGTTATCGTGGATCAAGTTGGGTTAACTTAGGTTAAATTCAGTTAACTTGGTTTAAATGGATTAACTTAGGTTAAATTGGGGTAACGGGTTAAAATTGGTTAACTTGGCTTACTTGGGTTAACTTGGGTTATCCTGGGTTAACTTGTGTTAACTGATTATATAAAACCAAACTAACACAAGTGAACCGGAATTAACCCAATTAAATTCAAGTTGACCCAAATTCACCCAATTTAGCAAAGTTTACCCAATTTAACCGAAGGTAACTCACCTTTACTAAAGTTAACCCAACTTAACCCAAGTTAACCCACTTGAACCTAAGATAACCCTAGTTTACCCAATTTAACGCAAGTTAACCTTAGTTAACTCAAGTTAGCCATGTTAACCCAAATAAACCCAAGCTAATCTAAATTAACCCAAACTAAACCAAGTTAACCAGAGTAAACCCAAGTTAACCCAAGTTTACACAATTTAATTTAAGATAACCATACTATACCAAGTTAACCAAATTTAAGCTCAGATAATTCAGGTTAACCCAATTTAACACAAGTTAACCCAATTTAATTCAAGTTAGCCAAGTTAACTCATATTAACACAAGTAAACCCAAGATAACCCAAGACAACCCAACCTAATGTAGGATAACCGACGATAACCCAAATTGAACTAAGTTAACCCGAGGTATCCCAACTTAACCCAAGATAACCCACGTTAACCCAAGTTAACCCTAGTTAACCTGGTAAACCCTAATTAACATTGTTAACCCAACTTTACCCTCGTTAACCCATGTTAACCTTCGTTAACCCCAGTCAACCAACCATCATTATGCCTATATAACCCTCATTAAGCCTAGTTAACTCTCGGTAACCCTCATTAACTCTCGGAAACCCTCGGTAACCTGCGATAATCCTATTTCACCCTCGATAACCCTAGTTAATATTAGTTCACTCTCGGTAACCTTATTTTACCCTCGTTAGCCCTAACATACCTTCGTTAACCCTCGATAATCCTTTTTTGCCATAGTTAACCCTCGGTAAGCCTCCTTAACACTAGTTAACCATAGATAGTTTCAATGTTTTAATTTGAACTTAACTTATTTTGATTTGAAATTGATTTATTTTAATATGAACTTGACTTGTTTTAATTTGAAATTTACTAATTTTAATTTGAAGTAAAAAGGTGCAGATCATATCTCTGCCAAGCTAGGCAAAGGAAACGAAACTTTAAATTTGGTTCTGAAATTATGACTTTTTTGTATCCGCACCAAAATCTTATCATTTGTGCCGTTGGAGAGTAATTACAGTTTCTGCTATTTTTTGAAGATCCAGTCATATCTTTTAGAGGCAGTCTGATAAAGATTAGCCAAACGCCACACAAACGTATCAATCGATCATCACCAAAATTTAATCATATATGTGGTTCAACATTTCTAACAGTTTCTGTAAATGTCTCAAAGATCCGTTCATAAATTTCTGAATTATTTTGCTAGCAAACATAAAATCAAAAACACGAACAACTAGAACGCCCAAGGGCGCAAGACCATCACCCGCGGTAGGGGCAAATTTCAATCACCTCATTTATGATGACCAGCTTACTCTCGAGTTTTGGCATTTTTCGCCCCTAGGTCAACCCATCTGACTCTCTGCACAAAATATAAACATTGCTTAACTCCTTCTCTCTCTTTCTATGTCGGCAGACAAACATAATATTCAAACATATATATATATATATACGGTACATACTCAAGTCTTCAACGAAAACATTACATCGCTCTCACTTCGTTCGCGGGATAAACAGATCATCACAGAAATTTACTCTTCGTGATATAGCTAACTAATGACGTAAATTTAATAAAAATCCGTCCATAACTTTTTTCTGTTATAGCACTAAGGAAAAATAGGCAACCAGATAAACAAACTGTAGAACGGATTTTAACCAAAAGTTAATCAACTATCTTGCCTATCATGCCTAACAATCCTTCTAAATTCGTAGAGATTCATCCATGGCAAACAGAATAACAGACAAAAAACAGACAAACACGAAAAAATTATAAGATCTTGGGCAAGGTAAATGTTGGTCATCTGTATACAGTACAGTTAAATCGAACAGATCTATGAGGGAAAATATGTATAGTTTTATTAATAAATGTACACATAAACATAGATATACTTAACTATATCAACACAGAAATACTGTTTGGTATTTGTTGTAAGCATGTTTTGATAGGACTTACGACAGCCGATTTCATCAGTCTTATCCCTGCAGTCGTACCAGTTGTCGCAGCGTCGTACCTCCGCGACGCACTCCCCACTGTTGCACTGCCAGGAGCCTGCCGTACAGTTCTGTCGTTCTGCAACCAAGAGCAAAACGAAACTTATTTCCAGTATCTATGAAAGGAAAAAATCGGCAAAATGCTGCAAGAAGTATTTTCTAGGTCTATTAGCTCATCTTTTTATAATTTTGAAATATACTGGTGACTTTGGACTTGTAGAACTGGAACATAGTCTTTGACTGGCTGTGCTATCGTTCAATTTGACCAACTATCATAAAACAACGTATATTGCTTGAGCAAGCGTTTTACATAACTAAATGCTTTAGACGATTCTGTAGATAAACAAATCATATTGTTGATTAACAAATGGTAAACGCACTGTTATAAATTACAGTGAAAAATTCTACGGATATTTAAAACAGGATTTCAGTATCATGGGATAAATCTAGTCCCAAACACTCTAAATTTACAATGGAACATTCACGAGAATATAAGCAATATTGCATGTAATGTACTAAAACTCAAGAGTATTTAACGCTAATACGCGGCACCAATCTGCTCACGGTTTGCCAAAGCAGTATTAGGCGAGACAATACTTTTTTCCTGCCGGAAATAAAGGGAGCACGAAACGATAGCTACTATTCGTTAAAGCGACTTTAGAAACAGTACTTCTGCTATAAGAAAGTCAAAATTTCAATAATAAATCATGTGGCATATGTAAGACCTTATCGCAAAGAACCATTTCGCTGTTGCGTCATTGTTATATTCGAAGGTCAAAACAAGAATGAGCTAGCTAACTTTTTTTCTATCTTCTATTTAATATAAGATTTTATCTGCCTTGGCACGTATACCCTCCAAACGTTACGACGCACGGGATCAAAACAAGTATTCATGAGACGCTAGTTTTCATGAGAGGTTACAGAGTTTGACACTTCATGAATCATAATTGAGCCTCGGCACTTTCTTGTTGAGTTCGTCAGCACCACGGACGCAACTTCATTTTGGTTTTGTTGAATTTCTGGTATTTTTACTCATAAAATATCTTAAATTTAGTTCTCATGAAGCAATAAAGTTACTTATTTGGTGCTCTGCAAGAGGTTTCAAAGGCAAAATATTTCAAAAGCGCGTCGGCCTTTCAGATAGACTCGCCCCCACGGCATGGCGCCTAGGGATTCTTGGATCCGAAGGTTTGACCTTATATGAATGGACGATGTCATAGAAGTTTTGGAGATTACATTTTCCTCAAGGTCGATCGTTTGGTACTAATAATTTTTTCTAAATACCGCAAATTTACTGAAAGTTACGCATACCAGTTTATTTTGATCCTGTTAAAGTATATGTGGTCATTGAAGTATTGGGAAGACAATGAATCTGCCTACCAGGCAATTTTGATCCTGCTAAAGTATCTGTCATCGTTGAGGTATTGGGAAGACAATGAATATCCCAGTGGTGGATTTTTACAAAATTGAACCAAGTCAATTTAGACTAGCATTCTGAATTGTGTTTTCCATAGTTTTCGTTCATCTGAAGATACATACGGGCTGTAAAGACGATCCAGTAGTTACACTAGAAGTGACTAAAGGCATTTAAGTCCTGATGAGACACAAAGTGATCAGAAAATAGTGTGTTTTACGTGGCCAAAACAAATTCGTGCATTACGCACCAGCCCCTGATAGCCAGTCGTGCTCCGGCAGGTTTGTAATCACAAGAACTTCCACCCATTTGGTTGGCTGCGACGTCGCTGAAGAACTTGTTTTGGTCACGTGAAAGCACACCCTCTTCTATTCATGAAGGGAGAGACCGATTTATGCCACACACATAAGGTTCTGTGGTAGTTGATTTGTTGCTTGACTTTTCGCTGATTCACATCCATGGTCACCAGACATCGAACTTCTGCGTCGGATTTTATTCGGTGAGGCCTTTCGATAATGCAAGTCGTGTGCTGAATATCGGCATCAGGGAGCCGTACTATGGATTAAGTCTCGGATATTATTTATCTTTCAGAAAGAGTCCCAATATATTTAGCAAGTCTCTAAAAGACGACTATGAACAATGCGTAAGCGCTCAGAAAATGCTGTGTATTTCTTTATCGTCCAATTAAAAAAAATTTTTTAGCACAAATGGGAAAGGAAAGTCACTTCGACACTGCTTACCTACTGTTTATGATTTTCCGAAACGCATTTTAACTTTCCTATGGACTTTTGCATGGAGCTATCTTAACAAACAACATTTTATAGTTAGCAGTCTTTATTAAGGTGCTTTTGTGGAAATTGCGAGGAGCTGTATTTCTTGAAAACTTTCGTTATTATATATAAGAAGAAGCCAATATCTTTGTTCCATTGTTTCCTCTGCGGTTGGATATTGTGATGCTTTCCTTTACAGTGGCAAAGAATTCATGTAAATCTACCACAGGTCTCTTTGATACGGCAACAATGAGCAGCCTACGAGGCAGCAATGAAGCCAGGCACCATGTCCCTTCGATGCGTCAAAACATATTCTGCTTTGTCTGCCTCTATTATATGAAACAAAAAATAAACCAGCATCATCAAATGTCGAAAATATTGCGACCAATAATGAACAAAGCATAATTATTCTTGTGTTGTAATAAACGTCATGCTAGATAAAAGCTGGGCAATGAAAAGAAGAGCCAACTAGAGTCACTAGACACTCACAGTCCACTGGTACGGATAGCGAGTACAGGTAGACGAGCTGCATTTGAAACACAACACAATCTCTTACCGCAAGAGTCCGAGGGTGCCAGACCCCTGGGTAAAATTATCGCCCACCGACAACGAACATACACATGGTACAGACTAACATCGTTAGTTATAAAGCAGGACCCCCGCTTCGCGACAACGAATTGCAGAGAAGACTTTATTTTTAATCCTTCACGGTAGTTGCATTTACGCAATCAATGTTTAAAAAATGCAAACCAGCTACCGTTTTTGGTCATATACTTCAGAATTCCGGCAAGCATTCTTCGTCGTAAAATGTTTAGCCAGTGTTCTGAAAACCGGAAAGTGTAGGAGTTTGGTCCAAAACCACTCTACAAATTGCGTCAATTATGGCCGAAGGCATTTTTTGTCGTGCCTATATTCCCAATTTCGTGTCTGAGGACGATTGTGAACAACACTTGTAAACAGCTCAGCATGGCAGTGTTTACAAAAAGCATCAATTTTGTTCCTGGGCTTCTGCGACCCATTAGCAGGACGCAAAAATCAACAGCATCATTGCTTCACCGCCCACTATAGCTCCAGCTCCTCTGCTTCTATGAGATTAGTTGGCGCAGTTCTTGTTTGCTCAGCAAATTTTTCAAGCATTCGGACAGATTGTTCAGCAGACAGTGGGACATTGGCCTTATTGGAATGATATCCAAACTGGAAACAATGAAAGAGAAGTTGATGCTAGTGGTATCTGTGATATGTTCGTCGATGACTTATAGAGCAGGTGTGGGAAGTACTATCCTGGCTCCAGCCAGCTTCTGACTCCGATTCATTGGACTCCAAAATGCCCAACTCTTACCGACTCCGACTCTCTTTACACAACAGGCCAACTTTCACCGCCTCAAAAGCCTAAGTTGTCGAGAGTCTGACTTAAGTTCCTGGTTCCACAAATATCCTACGCCTTCCGACTCCGACTCTGCATTTCTAAGCAGAACCAACGCTGGACGGTCTCATTCATAATAAAAAATGAGTTTATTTAAGGAATTTCCAGCATTGGCCGCATTTTGCCTGTGTACGCATGCGTTATATCATTGACGATAAATATTGATCGTCAGTTGTATTTTTAGATATGAATTCATTATTTAATGCTAAGCTTGAAATGCATGGAAAATATTTTGTGTTTTATAATGATAACTTTGAGTAACTGTTATAGCAAAGAAATGCAGACAGCACTGGTCTGCATTTTTTTTTTCTCGCGGCGTTGGCCAGAGAGATTTCGGTAATCCACCTTTGGATGTTGATTATAAGGAAACTAAGCGAGCAAGGGAGTTTTTTTTTTGTAGATAGTTGTTGCTGACATGGTTTTAAAACTAGCACTATAATTACTGTTACTTCCACGATTGATCCTAGTGAGGCGTTCTGTGGGAATCGCGTTGATTAGATGCGACCTACAGCCCGTGATTACTTAAAAATGGGAAGAGATAAAATAGACCGCATTTGAATTTGGATTTACAAGAAATTTTGGAAGAGCGGCAGCAGAAAGTTACTCGTTGAGTAGTGCAGTTTAGTTGAGCCAATTTGACGGCAATCATTGATAGCACTATCAATTCCTTAATTACCGCAACTAAGTGTCGCTTTTACAGAAAAATGATACCAATAATAAATGTTCCAAACCATTAACAGCCGTTGAAGAATTTCCATAGTACCTCATTATGAACGGTATAGGAAAAGAATTTTCTGTAAGACTATACGAACTAAGCTTGGGTTGGTAAGTGGTAGAAAAAAACTACGCGCAAATAAATGAGTTTTCTAAAGTGATGAACTACGCACGTTGTTGTTGTTGACGAAAGCTGCAGTTAGTCGGGAATGATTTGGTGCTACTTTAATACCCTCCTGTGAATCCGCTTGGTTGTAGTTTTAACCGCTTAAAAGAAATATTCTTCGAGAAGAAATCATTGAGAAGATTGCATTTCTGGAACGATATTTTCGCAAAGCTTTAATTCCGTGTCCTACACATGAAAGCTGTTTTGGTTCTTAGAGAAGGAAAAATTTTTCGCAGAGGTTGCTGCTGTACACAGTTATTGCCTGCTCAACCTTTTATTCCTGTTTACTGCTATGAAGATAAATATTTACATATTATTTGGCATGAAGCACAAGGGAGACGACTTTACGAACATACATTTTGCCAGAAGGCAGTTAAACTTTCTCGCCATATTTATTCTAACTACACACAATGCATACGTGTTTGGGAACGCTCCAGTCTAACGTTCTTCAGTTCAAATTCTGGGGGGCAACTTGTTATTTTTATTCAGAGCAAACACCGTGAGGGGCGAATGAGTTCTTTCACAGAGGATGTTGCTACAAATGCATGCAAGAAACTAGATATTACCGTATGTCTTGGTTGCACTGAATTAAACAGAATTCAACCAACTGCCACGTTGGTGTACGAACTGATTGGCATATGTGTCCGAGCTTAGTGTTAAAAGGTTATTCAATTTAAATAGCAAGTTACATGTGAGGTTTGATATCAGATTTATTTCGTTCGTCGTAGGGTTCGCAGCCTCCTATTTCACCACTGATATATACGACAATTAGCTGATTCTTGAAGCAGTCTCACTGTAAAGTCTTTAGGGCCTTTAGTGGTGTCGCTACAACGCTGCAGCTTTTCAACATTCAGCGGGCTGTATTAGAAAATAACTGTCCCAGATGGCAACTTTTTTTGATGTTGTGGTTCGGCCAAAAATTTCTTAAGTGTACTAGTAACGGTCTGTCCAAAGGGCACTGAATTCTACATGACCGGAGCGGACGAATTCATCGGCTATCATGTCATGCATAATATTGTTAAAATTTGAAAAAGTTATGAAAAAGCTAGTCGTCCTGAAGGTAATAATTAGTCTGCTTTTTACAAAATATCGGTTAAATTATATTTTTTGCATATAAAACAACTTGATTCGACCCTAGAATCCTAATTTAATAAGAAGCTGAAGCAAAATATTAATTTTCAAACTGCCATATCTAAATTCAGCCCATCTACGCTTAAGTTGCAACATTATTTTGTGACATCAGCATCCAACTACAATTCCAGATGGCAATATCGTCATCTTCAGATCAAAAGTATCGTTCTTACCGCAATTTTCTTCATCGTCCCCAAAGAGGCAGTCCTTTATGTAATCACAGCGCCTGCTCTCGGGAAATCGCCGGTTTTCCCCTCGACATTGGAAGGAAAAGTTTTCACCAGGTGGTAGGAGCTCCGTCCGCCAGCACTGCGAGTTCCCTAATAGCACCATCTCCTCTTCTTCCTCTTCTTCTTCTTCCTCTTCCTCTTCTTCTTTCTTCATTTCCACCTCCATGTTGACTGTGAGGCAAATGCAAGAAAGCTCATTTTCCTCACGCCTTAGTCGTTTCCTCGGCAGCACAATCCTATTTTTCTATTTCCCTTCCGAGTCTGTTTGTGGCTCGAGACCGAGGAAAAATCTCCCTAGTTTTTGAGGGACAATAGCCGTGCGAAGGCCTTCAGTTGCCAACTGTTAGTGCAGGAAGATAGGGAAGTGCTGAGTTATAGTGATTGTGATAGATATACGATGCAGTAGGTGAAGTCATAAGGTATACTGAACAACCCCAAGCAAAGATGGTTTCGCGTAGCGTAAGATATGACTGGTGACCTTGTCTGTCGTTAGCTTCAGAAACTATTATTTTACTATAGTCAAACCAGCGTAAGCAGTCCTTTAGGGGAGGGGCTGAATTAAATGCAGCAGTGCCAAATATAATCTATATATTTATTAATGCACTTTTAGTATTTGTATATAAATATAATTTAATCGATTAAGACAAGTTATACCATGCGCTTAAGTGAGATTTGGCCAAGTTGCTTTGCGTTCTTAGCCACGTTCATCGGACTCCTTACGTTGGTTTGACTATAGTACTTTACAACCCTACCCTTTCTTATTTCATACCATCCCTCCCCATTCCTTTTAATCTCAGCTTATTGGATCCAATTCCATTCCATCGGTTCCACCTAACCCTATCCCCTCCCAATCCATCCAATGCCATCCCCTCATACCTCATTCCATCATCCATCCCATCCAATTACCTTAAGATCTGAACACAATAAAACATGAAGCTCAGGCCATCACCTAAATATCTACTTCTTTATAAAAAATTACGGTACTTCTCGTCAGAAACAGCACATCAGCCTCACGTACAGAGCACGCTCGATTACTGATGAAATTAAACTCTCAGCCTCGACTTTTCCTAAACTTCAGGCAGGTGCGTTGGATTCGACCCGTTCAAATGAATTTTAGGCGTTGACTCTTAAGCCTCTACCTTCGAGACTTAAAAAAAAGTGTATTTTTTCTCTGTAAAATAGAATCTTTAGCCAGCGCAAACAATTATTGCAACTCTATTCACAGTGGCTGGCCAACGCTCCTCTCTGAAGTTCCGTACAAAGCAAGTCTCAAATCTTGATTTGGCTGGGCAGTCAAACGATTCCTAATTTCAGTCAAGATCTCTCCAGTATCAACGATTACTACTAAATAAAGTTGAGCACTCGAGCTCAGAGTAAAGACCAATTATATGCTGTTGGGCTGGAGCTGAACGGCTGCATTTGATTATTAAAGTCAGACACCTTCGCGCATTTTGCAGCACTCACCACAAGAACTTTCATCGAAACCTCTTCTGCAGTCCTCCTGACCGTCGCAGAGGAAGTCTCGGCTGAGGCAGCGGTCGTGGCTTCTGTCGTACGGAGACACGACACACAGTACCGCCACCCCTGGTGTACACTGCAGCACTCCTGCGTCAGGCCAAGACGCCGAAATTATTATATTAAGTAGTTTAAGCTTTTGTTTCCACCAAGACATCTGAATAATAGAAAAAATAATCGAAGTTATTTATATAGATTTACTCCATCAAAGGCAAGTAGTATGACAAATTAAAATGAAACATAGCGATAATAGAAATGATTGGCCGACACTGGTACCTTTACCTCGGTAGAGAGCCCGCGTGGAAGGTTCGGTGAAGGAAGGATTGGTTCTGCTAGCGTTCTAGATGAACATCTTTTGAAAGTTAGCATATGTGAATGTTAGCGGAACCTAACCTTGTCTTCCTAACCTTACACTGGCCAGCTCAGTAAAGAACGTGCGGGTATGACCGAGGCGGGATGAATGGGGGCTTTAGGAAGCCACGTTTTCTAGTTTATCTGTCGGGAAACGTGGTTTTTAGTCCCGTAGAGTATTGAATGTTGTATATTTAGTGTGCGGCTTTATATTTTTACTCGTAAATCTTTAAAATAAAATATAGTGTTGACTAATTATCGCAATGCCTCGTTAGCAATGATACTATAACATTTTATGTCACCAACTCATTACCATTAGCTCTATATAACAAGTAATAAAATGCCTGGTGTGCATCATCTTAAGACCTCCAAGTAGCTAACAGAAAGAACAATCAGAATTATTTATATAAGTTTACTCCATATAATAAAATGAGTAAGCAAGCGATGTCTATCATTCGTAAAACATTTAAAGAGTTAACCGCTGATCAGTCCTCTTATTGTCTGCTTATGTTCTCATTCCAAATTGCTCAACGCATTTCATATTTTCTGACAAAAACCAGATTTTTCATGACTAAATTAGAGCTTTTGCCAACTTTTGCAGTTAGGCGTACGTAGTGATCGTATCTTTCATCACTTTTGAAAGAAATTTTAGGGTTCCATATTAACGCCATAAGCGAACGAAATAAAACATTGATTTCTCGTAGAAATAGCATTGCTTGAAGTATCGTTTATAACGTGAGCTGATCTATTCGTAGTAAATTTTACTTCTTTTAGCGTGTTGTACTCACTTCCATACGGCAAACATTAACTGCAAAAATGGATATATACGCACTAAATTTGTCGTAAAAATGCGCTCTGTCTGAAACTAGATGCTCGATGAAACCTGCAGCCCGCAGCGTAGCACAAGCCTCAGAAGAGTCTGGGCAACTCTGACTACCAATTACCATTGCTCGCGAGGCACGGAAACGACAGAACAACGAGCTGGCGTCTACATACACAGCGTCGCATTTGCTTTACTTCCACTGTAAACACAATGCGATATACTGTACCTAAGCAATTGTAGTGATTTAGACCATTACTATCCCCTGTTATTCAACATTTATAATTTACGCCACAGTATATGACAGACGTGAATTGTATATGTTGTGCGCGTTTGGTGGATTTGCACGATCGATCGATCGCGCTGCGCGTTTGGTGGATCGTTCAAATTTTAAAATGGAAAATAAAAAACCAGTCCTTGCCTCCCCTAACCTACCCGACATTAAACCCGAATATAGTCAAACTTACCCGAAATTACGGCCTAATACCTACAACATCCACCAAGCGCGCACATCATATACACGTATTACTAAATACATCGAATTGTGGGGATTTTAAATGTGCTTGAAGGTCGTAGAAGATGCAGCTACAACAAGATGTGGTTAGCGATGTCTCGTAGAGATTTCTAAGTGCAGAACGGGCCAATGTTGGTGGTGCTTATTTCGATACATTTTGCTGCTAAAGGTACGTATATTACCAGCCAGTAATTTGCTTGTCCTCATCTGATGTCTTCAGACAGGCTAGTATTCATCACGCATCGATAAAGCGGTAGTTGAGTATTTAAGTGGCAATTGAGTAACATATTACATATCAGGTGGGTATAAAACTATATATTGAGTAGCCGTTTTCTCTAAACTCATCATCATTCAAATAGCAGCTATGCCGCAATTACATAGGAATCAAACATTAATTGAAATTCAACAACAATCAAGTAGCAAATTAGCATTCATTTTCGTATCAATGAAGCAGCACTGAGCTGTGCATTAATATCATTAAAGTATAAATCAAGTAGCAATTACGCATTAATTATAATAGGTTGAGTACCAGTCAGGTAACGAGTCGAGTCCTCGGTAGTATAGTGGTGAGTATCCCCGCCTGTCACGCGGGAGACCGGGGTTCGATTCCCCGCCGGGGAGCCAGGTACCGTTTCCTTGATACTACGAGTTTAGAGGCATCAAACTCTGAACTAACTTTATACATTCCTACTACTTCACAATAACCTCAGGTTCGAGTAATATCCCCACCTCGAACCGCACAGTACCAAGCAAGTATCAATTTTGTGTTTCGGGTTACTTACCGCCCACTTTGGTGTATCGCTGCTGGCAGTTAAGTAACTGCTCGTCCTCACAGTTGGTGCAGTCGCAGTAGCCGTCGCACTGCTGACGAGGTAACACACAGCGCCCAGTACTGCACGTCACTGCGCCGTCTGTGCAGTTACTGCCTGTGACAGTAGGTGGTGCAGTGTGAGCACTGAACTGTTTCTGCAGCTGCTTACAATTTGCAAAAAATTAACTGCGCCCTGATTGATTTCAATACATTGAACAAGCAAGAACTTTAACCGTGCTCTGATTTATCCCAATAGATTACGCTAAATGCCAAGTTTAACCAACAGGTAGCATCTTATTGGGTCGATGAATAAGTTGTGAGCGTTTTTAACATTGTCATGCATAATTATACAGGGTAAAACTCCAAAATAAAAATCAACAATATTTCCCTAGCAGTCGTTAACTTCCTCCTATCGTTCGATAAGTTTCTCGATACTCGCAGATGAAAATAGCCCAGTTCATAGCAAACGAATTAATAACCCTGGCGTTCAATTACACATCATTGTTAAACAATTGACCGCTTTGGTCATTTTGGTAATACGAGGACGGACATTACCGAGTTGCAAAACACCATTTTAACAGTTACGTCTTTTTTGCTCATATGTTTTGTCGAATCGGTACAGTTGTTGAACGTAGAGCTTTGTATTTACAGTTTTGTTGCTTTCAAGCGTTTCGTAATGGTTTATGCTTCTCCAGGCCAACTATACACACATCGTCTGATGAGGTTGAAGGTCTTGTTGTGTTTGAATAGTTGCTTGTCAGTTACGGTTGAACCAATCTTGACACGCCGCCACGGTAGCTGCATGCTTCCGTTCTCAGCTCTAACACCTTGTATCGGTCGTTCGATGCCCCGTGAGGCACACGAGCTCTTTGCAGATCTTGGTGTGCTGACTCGGCCGGCAGTTGTGCGTGCATGCACGGCGCCGTGGCGGAACTGCCTTCCTTAGAGATGAGGAGGGTGGGGGGTCTCGGGTCATTTGTTCCTTCCGCCAAATTGGCGACATAGTTCTTGGTGACCCGAGGGCGACTGCGACTACACTTACTCATCTGGGGCCAGTGAGCCTATAACCGCAGCACAAACCAGTGCATGTGGGTTTCCCAGGTGAGGGTGTGGTCTAAGTTGACTTTACCTTTACCGCTTTATATTGACGTAGTGATACTATTTTTCATCGCCAGTGACAATGCGGTAAAGAATGCGCTGCTCGTGACCAGGTGATAAGCGATGTCGTGCGAGCAAACTGGCGGAAGTCGTACAGGGCTGATTGGTATTTTTGCTGAAAGCGCGTGACACCCAAAACAGAGTTTTTGAACCTTGCCCCTTGAGTGAAGGTACGTAGCATATAACATTTCTTCGACCACCATTCACCTTTTCCGCAAATTCTTTAATCGTCTGCTATAGATATTCGTGAAGACGAAGCGCAACCCATCCTACATCTCCAAATTTCCATTTTTAAAATGTGCGGCATAAATCTCAAGAGTTTCTGCGGCGGCGTAAGCATCTCGGATAAATGCAAAAAGCTAATAGTATCGAAAATACTCAGTTCTATCCACATGAAGCTCCATTTAATGACCTGAAAGTAAATTAAAAAGACCGATATAAAAAATAAAATACGGTATATTCTAGAACCAAAAAATTACAAAGCATCTACATATGTGTTCTATTTCTCTATGCATACTTCCAATTTTCAAGTTAATTAAGCTTATAAATTATTCCTTAACTCGACACTTCATATACGCTAGAACTTTCAAAAATACAAATTTGAAATACCTTAAGAAAATGATCAGTGTAGTAGGTAAATCAGCGCAGTTAAGCAGAAAATCTCTGAGGTTCAGCAAATAAAGTACCATCATGTCAACCTTATATTCAGATTTTCTTCTCATCTGGACACAATAACATATTGATGAATGAAAAGTTAGCGTAATATCTGCAGCATCAAAAGGCGTAGTATAGATTTACAGCGAAATTTACTTCGCTTTATTTGAGGAGAAAAAGATGAATGGAAAACAGAAGAACAGAAGTAAAATAAAATACATGCCGATTTAAAAGACAAATTATTAACGGTTTGCATTTGCTTCTGGCGTTCCGAGCAGAACATTTTACACACGAGAGAAAAAAATCCCTTAAGAGGATCTTCCAGCTATGGTCCATGGACTGGCCAAGACGTTCCATCAGTCAGAGGAGCGCATGCCTAGTAAGAATCCCATTCCTGCTCTAATAGTCTCGCAAAATTGATTGGAGCTGTGGAAAATTCCCCTCTGAGAGCAGCATTTATGAGGGCATTGATGGAGTATCCAGAGGCTGAAAAATTGCCGCCGGAACATTAGAATACGAGCAATTATTGTGCCGAAGCCTTCGGGCACGCGGTAATTGAAGCTTCCGATATAAATAATATAATGGTCCCGAGGCTGTGCAGAAGTTGTAATGCAGTCGAGCGTTGTATTCAAGACACAATTTGGCCGACATAGAAGCGAAGACTGTAGAACAGCTTCCAAAGCGCCCAAATATTCTGCTAGGGAGGTCATATGTTATTTTATCCTCAGGTGAAGTTAAGCTTGATTAGAGGATTCAGTGAAGCAAAAGTGCAGTAACATCTACTGGGATCAGGCTAGCTTCTTTGATGGAACTTATGGGGCTACAACCTTAATCCTCGATTGTCTACATTATACGTCATTTTTATAAGTGTAAAACTATTTGAAAGCGGACCCAGAGATCCTCTTGGACGATAGAGAGTTCGAAGGATTTGTAGATGCACTAATTTAGAACATTAAATACACTACACTATGTTGTTCGCGGAAAGAATTAGAGAAAAATTAAGACAAATATGATGAGAAAAGGGAAAATCAATCTAATACATAAATCAACGTAAGAAATTTATTTGTCTATGATCATTATCGGTATGACATGGTTATAACAATTACAGTAATCACACGAACGTCAATATTTTACTGTGATGTCAACAAATATTTTTTACGTATCAGATTTTCTGTTTCTAAATTCCAATTGCCATCACAATTCCCTCTATTCCTAACTCTTATACCCGAAGAGGCGACATGCAGGAATGCTGTGTTTGCATGTTTTAGTTTCCGAGTTCACCAAGTTCCCTGCCAAGCAAGTAAACTCTTGCGATGCTTGGCTTGCGGCGTCCACATTTTTGACCTGTTCATGCCAGTGTTGTGGTGCTCACTTTAGCCCGAAATGTGGACGGTTCGGGGGTTGCAGTTGTCTCACGAGTCTTCCTTCTCTTATGCTTCAGCGCTGACAATCTGTGGTCGATTGCAGCGGTGCAGTCCTCTGGGGCTAAGGGGCCTCTATCGTAACACGAACCAGTGCATGTGGATATCTAATTGAGGTTTGCAATGAAGTTGACTTCATCTTTTATCTTATTTCCACATTTTCAATGTAGAATATCTAACAATACTAAAATTGTACCATTACAGAACCTTTAGCTTTACGCGCTTATGTCTTTCGTACTAAATTAGCATTCCAATTATCAGGCTTTTCAAAAGGGAAAAGATTGTAATATATGCAAAGATCAATGCTTAAATCAAATTAAATGAACAGTGAATAATAAAAGGTCGGGTAGGACATTCGAATAGGGGTTCACAGTGCAGAGCGGGAGTAAGCGGAGACTACAGAAACAGCAAAACGAGAAGAGCAAAGAATGTCAATGAAGGCATGAAATAGAAACGAAACAAAATGAAGAAAGTTTGAAAGATGTTATGAAGACCTACAATGTAAAAATTCGTCAATTTTATAAGAGATTTGTGGCATTTACCGGCCATGTTTGTTTTCGTAATATTGTGAAAATATCAGGTGTAGCTTAGGGTAAGGTAACCCTGGAGGCACGACATTACATAACATGAAATAGTCCAAATTACAGAGCACAGTACTGCTCAAAGCTGTGAAAACTAAGCTGCAACCGACGGCTTATTCTTCGGGGAACTCAAATATTCAACTGTGTGGATAACCGAACACTTCTCCCTAGTAGCGCGCTTACACTGCTTGCTGCAACTCAGGGTTCACAAGTAATAAGCTATAAAACTTCATTAGTTTATTGGCTACCTTGTGCTATGCACATCAATGGGGACTAACTATTCGGCCTCACCCAGCCTCAATAGTAAATTCTGGTAAATTTTGTACAAGTTATAAAGTATTTGTGCACGAATATACCTACTAATTATCAATAAAGCAATCACAAGTAATAAGAGCTTCTATATTAACGTATCATGAACAGAAGTACCAGCAGTCATAGCTATGTTGAATTTTGAACTAACCGATCGAATTGTTCAAATTCGGGCGCAAATGAGACCACAAAATGCTTTCTGCAGCCAAACTAACGATTTCAACTCTTATTAACGCAATACTAACTTGAACTATCAACGAATTATAAAATCTGAACAACTGTACAATAGACAGCGCCACGTCAGTTCGCTGTAAGGTTAATCTGGAGCAGTAATCATGAATACAAGCAAATAAGCAAGCAAGCAAGCCAAGCAGAGGCTCCTTAGGCTGCGCGGACCGAGGTGACGGTCACAAACCCAGCGGCGTCACAGGACTGGCTGAACGACGTCACTTGACTGTCGTGTGACAGATTGTAAATACGCCAAGGATTAACGCAGAGTAGTCTAGGGACCTCAAATAGGCAGTTAACTTGATTTTCAAGAGTACGTCCGCCAGGAATTAGCCAGGAACTGGTTTAATCGGTTGGAACCCCCAGGCGCCAGCTCCAGATACTAACGACAGCTGTAAGAGTTAAATGAGATTGTAACATCTATCGATAGTAGATGAGGCAGCTGCTCAACCAGAGTCTAAAACAAGTATAGGCCGTCACTCTAATTTAGAAATGAATTAGAACAAATGAAATTTTATTCAGTTATTAACTGAGCAACGCAGTTCTGATTTAGTTAGTTGTTTGAGTATGATCTACGTAATTTAGCAATAGAAAATATATCATTTAAGTATACCATATAATCTCACAATCGTCTAGGCTTGTGAGAATGCATTCCACAAGCATAGGCTTGTAGAATGGTGTGTGGATAATGGGAGAAAACATAGTCAACTCGTACCTTGATCAGCCAAAATCAAATTAAGTTTGTTAGGCACGGCCGATAGTGGTAGAACAAGGGCAGGAGAAGACAGACGGAAGCGGCGCTCAATGATGGGACACCGCAACTCTCGCTCAAAAGTACTACGCGATTCTATAGAAACAATACTTTAGTAAACCTTCCTTACGTTGTCCGCGGCAATTGCAGTGTCTAGGGTAAAGGTGAGATAAGTTTTATGGCAATGAACTAACTCATTTAAATTTGAGTATGTAGATATATAAACACACCTTGTGTTTGGTAGCACAAGTGCTGCGGAAGCAGCTTCTAGAGAGGAAGATAAAGTAGGTAAATTACGTTAATCGAACGGTAAGCAGCGAGTTAATATAGATAAGAAGAGTAATAGAGAGAAAACATCGAAAAAAGTGGTAGCGGAAGAATGCCATTACAGCTCCTTCGGAATAATGGATGCAACCAAACTCTAGTCGACTCGGTTTAATCCGGGAAGTATTGCAAAAGGACAACCCAATCCAAGTTAATTACTGGCCACGTTCTACTGACTAAATGCAAGTTAATAAATTATTTAAGGGACGGTCGGATAGCAACTCAGACTAAAAGATAGTATAGACGAAGAAGAGGAAGTAGAAGATACGCTGCTGCTGCAATGCCGTGCCGAGTGCATCCTCCAGCTGGAGAAGGGCATCGGAGAATACATGGGCGTCAACAGGCCATGGGCACAGTGCTACCCTGCCACAAACGCTACGGGCTACAACGCTGCACTAAAGGCTTATAACCTCCTCTGCCCAACTATCGGAAGACACTACCGGTCTCTCGGCAGTTCGGCCCAACATTAGCTGCTGCTGCATTAGGCTGCCCGCACACAGAGGCGACGAGACGTGATACGACGCAATTCAAGTGATGTTGAAAGACCCCGCACACAGAGGCGACGTGGCGCGATGCGACGCAATTCAAGCGATGTTGAAAGACCCCGCACACAGAGGCGACGTGGCGCGATGCGACGCAATTCAAGCGATGTTGAAAGACCCCGCACACAGAGGCAACGAGACGTGATACGACGCAATTCAAGCGATGTTGAAAGACCCCGCACACAGAGGCGACGTGGCGCGATGCGACGTAATTCAAGCGATGTTGAAAGACCCCGCACACAGAGGCAACGAGACGCGATGCGACGCAATTCAAGCGATGTTGAAAGACCCCCCACACAGAGGCAACGAGACGCGATGCGACGCAATTCAAGCGATGTTGAAAGACCCCGCACACAGAGGCGACGAGACGCGATGCGACGCAATTCAAGCGATGTTGAAAGAACCCGCTCACAGAGCAGCACGAAGCGATGCTCATGGACGCTGAGACTGCAATTTATTCATGTGATACATTTATCAATTATTATAAAATATTGCTTCCACAAAATCATAACAAACACCTGCAAAAAAAAATTCTTGCACTAATACTATCCGATATTCCATTATTTTGTTGCTTGCTGCCTCTTCGAATGGCGTGGTAAACAAAGACATGACATACTCGGTGAGTCAGATTCGAGACGACGCTGTGAAGTATCCTTTCGTCTCGGAGCAGATACATATAAATTTTTACTCCCCGCCCCTTCAATAGCGTTAACGATACACTGCCCTTACACTATATCTAAAAAATCTAATTCTTCTCAGAAAGTATTTCGTTTGATGTAAATGGTAATGTGTGATATAAATTTTGCGAAAAGAAAAAACAGTGATGACTGATGAGCAATTAGTTAACCCCTTTTTAATTTCTTTCAGCTTATGGGCAATTTTTTTGACGCATGGGCCACATGGACTTTGAAAAATAGACGGGCCGGACTAGCACAAACAAAAAACTTGAACTCTTCGTGGCGTAAGACCATCACCCGCAGAGGGGGGCAAATTCAACGAAGTAATTTGTGATGGCCAGCTATTTCTAGTTTCTCATGTGGATGCTGGGTCCAGCTAGGCAAGCTCCACGCCACCAGCTCCATGCAGGTCCCTCAATAATAACATAGGAAAAATGAGAGGTCTATATATATAGTGGCGCGAGACGATCTGCCGCATTGGAGGCAAATTCGAACCTGTGGAGAAGAATTCAACACCGTCATTTTTTATGGCTAGCTAGGACTAGTTTTTTGGCATGGGTCACATCTAGGTCAGCCCACCAAACCCCCTACAAAAAATTGTGAACATTGCTCAATTTCTTCAACCATTATTGGGTGGACAGATAAGTATATATACGTACAAATAAATAAATATATATATAGTTATATTCATAGATGGGGGTTTATGATGACTTTTTTTCTCGTTAGCCTACCCAAATGCGGTAAGGCTGACAAGGTAGGTTATTGAACTGCCCCCTGTACTTAGCGTCAGGCTTTGGTTGGCCTTACTTAGCGTTAATCTTTGATTGGCCTTACTTAGCGTCAATCTTTAATGACGACGCTAAGTAAGACCAATCAAAGATTGACGATAAGTAACGTACAGCTAACCAACAACGAGCTCTTCGATGAGAACCTTGTAGAGTCTTGTAGAGTAGGAGCCCTGGACTGATTCTTCTAATATCATAAAATACGTTTTAAAACATTTAAAATACAGTACACTAGACAAACCAGCATTTACCTCCTAACCTACTAGGTTCTCGGAGTAAGAGCTCATTGGAAAGTGCTGCTGTACTTTGGTGGTGGTGGCTAGCAGCATCTAAGCGCGCGATTACTATCGAGAAGACGGCGGAAGACCCGTAGAGTTTTTCAGCGTGACGTCATAATGTGTGATTTTTGCATGATGTCGTTTTAACGGAATTATAAGAATATGACATATATATATACAAATATATATACTTAAATCTTCAGCGAAAACTCTATCACCTCTTTCACTTTGTTCGCAGGTGATAAAAATAATGTCAGTATTAATACCTCACCGTTTAGTGGGAACATATTTGCTGCAGCAAATATAATGCTATATAATAATTCATGTCGTGTTTTTAATATTTAATAATGTATTATATATAGGTTTTTATATTATTCCTGTCACGCTCTATTGGAATAAAAGGGGAAGTAAACTGGCAAATCTAATACCTCTATGGAAATAAGATAGGAAGAAATTCACGCGCTGAAGAGTAGGCAAATCTATTACTTTTCTTATCAATGTATTTTGGTACAATTTAATGAAGGTTTGTCAGGAACTCCAGCCGAGGGACCCGAGTTCGCCTCCAAGACCGTGTATGGACGTGTTCAAAGGTGCTGCAGGAAATGACACTTGACTGTGATATATAATAGCTATATTGACAGTTTTCCAGGTAAAATGCTAAATTTCTTTTAAGAAGCTGTCTAAAAAGTAAAAAGCACGGGAGACAATGGGGGGTTTCATGAATTATTAATTTTCTGCCGTCATGTATAATGACGGCTGGGCCACTAGTCTTGTAGTCAGCGTTTAAATTGGGGCGATATCTACACGGCAGTGTTTCCCAAGCTGTGGTGTCGCGCCCCCTACACCCATGAGCGCGATGCACGAGGGGGGGGGGCTTATATTCTATTCAGAAGGTAGCTAGAAAATTTTGCAAAATTTATTGAGAGGGGGACTTGAATAAAAAAGGCATTGAAAAAAATTTCCGATAAATGTTGAAACTATAACTACGGTAAAAGTAAGAATGTGATAATTCATGTTCAAAATGGTACAGTGTAATGAATTAGATGTTCCTCGGCGTGAAAGATAGCGTATCGGTTTCATGCACCATAAAAACCAGGGTAATGACTCAGAAGCTGACAGATACCGTTATCGGTATTTTTAACTCCATTTCAATTTACGTTCGAGGTATTGCATCATTCTTTCTTTAACCACCGTCTTAAACAGGTGTAGGCATCGGTCTTGCATTTGTTATAAGTTTCGTGTATAAAATCTATTATATGTTGTTGCTAAAAGCAAAAATGTACACCAGTGGTGTGGTTTGAAGCATTTTCTATGACAACTGCATGCCATTGCACTCGGACTATTCGTGCATTTTTTCTTTTTGTTTTGTTTGTTTGTTCCTAACCACCAAAATCCAGTAACAGTGCTGTAGAAGAGTAGATTGATGCAAGGATAAGGTTAAAAAAAAAAAGACTACGGCAGTAGGCAAATATTACCTAAAAACTGCCTATGCAGTTCTATAGTTTTATTGCCTATTATATAGTCAAACTCTTTATACATGATTATATCAACTTATTACGCAAACTTCGTAAGTACGACATTGTTCTTAACATCTAGAATGGCTTTAACTTTCCAAAGTTAAATTATCCCTTAAGCTTAAATACTTCATCTTCTTCTATCAAACACAAAACATTTTTAGCGCCCGCGAGCCGAACGAAGAACGTTGATATTTTTTTTTTCTTTGAAGATTTAAATGTATATAGATTTGATTGTTAGTTTGTTTGTTTGTCTGTCCACCCAATAAGTGGTCGAAGGAGTTTAGCAATGTTCATAATTTTTTGTAGGGAGTTTGGTGGGTTGATCTAGATGTGACCCATGCCAGAACAATAGGCTTTGATGCTTATAAGAAATGACGGCGTTGAATGTGCCTTCACCGCAGCAGATTGTCGTACGCCACGACGCGTTCTATAGATATTTTATTTTTTCTTATGTTATTATTAAAAGATCTGAACTGGGCGCTCTGTCCTAGCCCTAGCATCAATATGAGACTGGCCATCAAAAATGACTCCATAGAATGTGCCCTCACCGCGGGTGATGGTCTAACGCCACGAGGCGTTCTAGTCTATTCTACATTAGTTCTACCTAAAATATACCAAAGAAACCACCCACCGAATTTTATTGCAAACTATCATATATATGATATGTCATGTATCCCCGATCATCCACTTAAACGAACGCTAACTCGTGAGCATCAAAAAAGTTTTGGAACCACTGATGTACTGTATCAAAAATCATAATATATGTATATATATTAAGATTCACATGCATGCAAGCATAGGCTACATATGTATATATTCATCCCCATTTGGTAGAAAACGTGTACTGATACAAGAAAAAAATCGCCTGGTGTTGCCTGAATTTTGTGACACTGCTACAACAGCATCGCTCCTTGCTGCGTCGCGTCGCGTGGAGTTGCGTCGCGTTGAATCGCGTGGCTTCTGTGTGCTGGGGGGTCATGCGATATTCCATAGGAAAGGCAGGGAAGTTGGACTGTCAGAGTGGCTCGAATCGCTGGGTGTTGCCTCGTGTCACCTCTGTGTACGAGGCCATTTTATTTGGTAAGAAATAGTAGAACTACAAATGAATCCCCTGTGTTGCGCAACGTTGCTCAACGTTGAGCAACATCGCGTCGCCTCAGTATGCGGGGGTCAGAATAATCTGCTTTGGAATTAATGGGAAAGTACGGGCAGAAGCAACATCGCGCCGCGTCGCTTTGAATGGCGTCGCGTCGCTTCCGTGTGCGGAGGTCAGGCTATATTCCATAGGAAAGATTGGGAAATTGGGCTGTCACAACGGCCCGAATCGCTTGGTGTTGGCTCTGTGTGCGGGGCCACTATTTTATCAGGTAGGAAATAATAGAACTACAAAAAGATCGCCTGTGTTGCGCAACGTTGCTTAGAGTTGCGCAACATCGCGTCGCCTCTGTGTGCTGGCAGCCTTAGAATACAGCTTGTTAAAAATCGTATGCCTATTTAAATTTTTCAGAAAGCATCGATTGATGCAGCCACAGATCGAATGTCAACACCACCTTTTGCATCACTGCATGCAAAATATCATATTGAGCGCTGGGTGGATGTAAGCGTTCCTTTGCAAGCTTGGCTTGTAAATGAAATTCTGCTTTGTTTCCCAGGCCTTGTGTCGTAACAGATCAATTAGAGCCACTGTTGTTTGCAAGCGGCAGGAAACATAAAAATACATCATTGATAAAGACGAAAATTAAATCATGAAGGACAAAGACAGCACAATTAATGTTTCATAGTCAAGCTGCAAAGTAAAAAGATGAATATATAGATTCCAAATAGCTATAAAGAATGAGAGAATACATGGACATGGGCTTCCAATGTAGCAGTCGTTTGATCTGACTGTCTAGTAACTATCGATCAGTCAAATTGTCTGGAAAACGAAACTTTACGTTCCATGTTAATTGAATTTACCACATTTACAAAGAACTCCTACACAGAAAATATTAAGCGGGTTTCACTCAGGTTCTATTGAATATAATGGATTGATCAATTTGCAGACAGCACTGGATTGACTCGCTTCCAGTTTCTAACTACAGCTTTATTGTTACATATTATATTATTTTCCAACATCTGAAGCATTGGAAATGACTATCCTAGTTGCAGCGCTTTGTTGCTATTACCTCTTAAAGAAGAAATTTCTTAAATTCAATCCAAGTTCAAATTAATGTTCTATTTAAGCCCATTAAATTAAAAATGCACATAGTGTATATGTATAGGAGGCTACGCGCTTAGTTTACATCTAAATACAGTTGGGCAACCTAAATTGGCTACAATTTCTGCTACTATTAAATGGAAAAGTTTTGGTAAAGAACTGAAATAACAACCAAGGGGCGTCCAGCACTGTTCGTTACTTACATTAAAAGAGTCACTGCTGAAACAAATAATTACCTCCGCTGAGGTCATGTTTAGGTTAAGATTTTTTAGTATGTCCATTTATTTGTCAGAAAGTCTGTCACCAAGATAACCCAAAAAGTTATGAACGGATCTTCATGAAATTTGCAGGGACTGTCAGGAATGCTACGAAGAGCAACTGCCAAAATCTCGGTGCTAATTTGTCAGTCCGTTTGTCCGTCTGTCTCCACGTTTGCTTTTATCTGTGTCAGTAACCTAACTCAGAAAGTTATAAACAAATCTTTAAGAAATCTTCAAGATTTGTTAAAAATGTAACAAGGTACAAATGGCAAAATTTCTGTGTTGATTTTTTGGTCTGTTTGTGCGTTTGACTCTATGATGACTCAGTGTTTGTCAAGACATACATAACTCTAGTAGTTGAGAACGGGCATTCATGAGATTTGAATGACTTGTTAGCAATATTGAGAAGCACCAATGATCAAATTTTGTTGATGAGCGGTCCGTCCGTATGACATTGTGTGTTTGACTATATGCTTATTTTAGTGGGGGTTAGAACGTAACTAAGAAAGTTGCAGATGGATTATCAATAAAATTACTGGAACTGTTAAACTATTATTGAAGTTGAATGGCTCAGATGATCAAATTTTGGTAGTAAAAGGTAAAGTCAACTTTGACAGCACCCTCCCCTGGGAAACCCTCACGCACTGGTTCGTGCAGCAGACGTATATGCCAACTGGCCCCAGAGGAGTAAGTACAGCTGCAGCCGACGACGGGTCGCTAGGAACTATGGCTCCGAAACGGAAGGTTCAACGACTCGCCACCCCCACCCTAAAGCAAGTCCTCAACGGTTACTATGCGCTCTAAACAAATTTGCAGATTCAGCTCGACAAGCGCCCATGAGAGAAGACCGCGCCTGGCCTGGAGATCGTTTTCTGGACCCTTGGAACTACTGTGCAGCACGCAACGCCCGCTGCTACGGTGGGTATAATGATGAAAAGGTAATCCTGAAAGTTTCAGGACCAATTTCAATATTTCCGTTAACACAGCGTTACATTGAGGAGGTATGCGCTCTCAGGGCGCTTCTCTAGTTGAACATAATATTACCAGTAATTTTTTACAGTCGGTGGCTGAAGCAGTAAACATTTACTGCACTGGCGGGCTCATACAATAGTTTCTTGCAGTACGTACGTATTACTGGACGTCCAATGTTCGTTTGACTGCTGCCATGGTTCCTACTAGTGTTCTTGCGGATACCTGCAGCTTGCGGCAGAGCACAACGTCAAACAATAACACTCCGACATGCCTTGAACATTCAACTCCGAACAGCCTTTACCCACGGAGAGTAGAATGCGGCCACACAGACACACACCACACTGTTGCCTAGACAGCCCCGCTATTGCTTCGATTGTACCTCGAGCTGAAATTGGACAGCCGCCACGTGAGATGCTAAACTCATCTAGTGCCACTAGTAAAGATTTGAATATCTCTTCATATTTACAGCGAATTAGGGCAAAAACTGCACCCATTTTTTTTTGCTTTGTAAACGTTCACAGTAACGCACTCGGACACCGAGTTTCCAGACACATTGATTTGACAGTCGTATGAAGCGACCTTTACTATACTCAGCGAGTGAGTTGGTTACAATTATCAACTTGTGTAATAATTTTCCGACTAAATTAATGCACGTATTAGTTAGCAAAGCACTCCATGTGTGCAATAGTTTACTATTCTGAAACAGTGGTCAGCTCGAGTCCTAGAAGCTGCACGTTGCTCTACTCCCTTAGTTCGTACCGCCGTTAGTCATTCCCAATTCGTTATTGAACAAACCGACAGCAATTATTCAGGCAGCAATTGCGTTCTACCGTAAAGCGAGCTGAGTAAATAGTGTTGGGGCATTCTCATTAGCGAGCTGTAAACACCAAAATCTGATTAATGCGCAGTTAATTAAACAAATTATCTCCAGCGGGCTATTTCGAGAAGATAGCCATCGTGCCTCGCTAAAACTAGCGCTGTAATGTGATTAATTGTGATTATTTTTCAGCGTGGATGCTTCAGGGAAACAAAATAGAGTTACTACTAATATACAGATATTTTTTTCATGGCTGAAGCGAATTTGTGCACCATAGTGTTCCCTGCGATGCAGAGAAAGCAAGGAAGGAAGGAAGAAGGAACGTGTAGTACTTACAAGCAAACTGTGGAACCCTCCATGGAAACTGCAAGTTTGAGAAAAAAAGAGGAAGCGCGGCAAGGAATATTATAATTATCAGTAGGAGCAAAAAGTTTAAAAGAAGCAAAACTGGTAACGAAAGGCGCCACGAAGACCAGCTGAGGCTAACGTAACCCATGCCATACTGTATGAACAATGAGGTGCTAGATGTAGAAGTGTAGATGTAGAAGTGTAGATGTAGAAGTGTAGATGTAGAAGATGTAGGTGTAGACATAAAAGGTGCACCAATTTTAGATAGGATGGTTTCTCTTCATGAGTTCTTATAGCATGCAACTGTCTACCCTGAGAGATTGGCTCTACCTTTTATGATTCACTACCTGAGAGGGGCACCAAACTGAAATACTAGTGATATTCATTGTAAAGAACATAGCGTAATTACAAGCGTTTAGAAAAAATGACAGAAATGAGTACAGATAAGATACTGTAAATATTTATGTACCGTGCGTTAATTTCTTTCTAAGTCAAAATAGAGTTGGAATTATTTGGATTATTAGTAAGTTCAATACTCATCACTCCCTGTGAATTTCGTAAAGATCCATCCTTATCTTTTGAGTTTTCTTGCTGACAGACAAACTAACAGCCAGACAGACAAAAAGACAAACTTAACGAAAGCATAACTTCCTTGGGGATGTAATAAATTGAGAATGCAAGTAAGGTTGAATGTAAATGTCTCATAAATCATTTAGCGTGCTGTCATATGCTACAGATCAATTACGCATAGGTTTATGAATATATCATAATTTTCTGTATTATTTTCACATACGATTACTTTTCATATTTTCAACAAGGTGAATGTGGCTGCAGTGAAACGCTCAAAACATCATATGGATCTCATCCAAAGATGAATAAAGTTATAAACTAATTATCATAATTAGTTGCGGTGTTTGACCACCTCAGACAGTTATAGATTAAATTAGGTCACGCATTAGGGCATGGTGCTCGGCCTGGAGTATGAAGCTGAATGCCAATAAGACCAAGTCGATGACTATCAGTCGGTCTCGGACACCTGTACCGCAGCATCCCCAACTGGAGATTGAGGACACTTTACTTCAGGAGTCTAGCTCCTTAGAGATTCTTGGTGTTGTCTTTGATGAGAAGCTTACTTTTGAGCCGCATATTAGGAGGTTGGTGTCACGTGCTTCCACTAAGATTGGGCTC
>LQNS02000137.1:1688534-1708433 GCA_001587735.2 Parhyale hawaiensis
CCGGCCGGGATGTGGTGCTTAGCAGCTGATAAGAGGGCCCGATTGAGGGCCCTCAGTCCGCCACTACAGGAGGAGGGGAGTGGGAGGGAGGTAATAAGTTCCTCGCACTCGCGAGTGAATTCCTCCCAGTTAGCTTTCCTAAAGTTAACGAATGTGCGTCTGGGACCGGAGGGGGCCGAGTCACTGTACTCGGCTGTGATCAGGATGGATAGATTATTATTATCATTAAATCACACCAGGCTGGCGACGTAGGAACGGAGAAACTCCATGAGGTTAACAAACCCCCACGCAACCAGCCCAGCGGGTGGAGAAAAAAAAATGAAAAAAAAGAAGATCCGAGATCACGGAATAGCTCTGTGTACAGATCGTTTAAAGCTGCCAATACCAGCACCAGCAAAGACAGAGCCATCAAGACCATTCCAAACATCCACACACGATGGAAAAAACGAACGGGAATACTGGCCCGTACGGCATCGTAACGGTTCCAAGGCAAACTCATGAAGAGCACCAGTCCGCCGAGTATACCTCACCCGAACAAATGGATCAGATGAGAGGGTGGTGGTGGTGGACCAGGAGTAATCATGTGCGAGATGAGCTGAGATGACGGTCAGGTCCGGAGAGGAGCCCGGACCGTCCCGAGGGACCCTGGTGGGCGAGTCGCCCTTGAGGAGACAGTAGGGTCCACTATTGATGGAGGCACTAATCTCCTCACCTCGCGCGGCGGCCCGCGCATCCTGGGTTACAGAATGCCAGTCGGTGTGGTGGGCGTTAAAGTCACCCATAATGAGGGTATCTGCCGAGGGGTCAGAGAATAGGGCGGAGGAGTCGAGCCTGTATCCCGGGGGGCAGGATGGGGCAGGATGTGGCAGGAGGAACGTATATGTTGATTAGAGTGAGGGAAGAGGAGCATAGGGTGACGGTGACACCTGAGTGTTCTATTGTGTGGTCGTTGGGGAATAGGTGGTTAGTGGTAGCCTACAGGTATTGGATATCCTGTCTAATTAGGAACAGGAGACCGCCACCGCCGTTGGCTGCAGGACGATCTTTCCTGACTGGGGTGTAGCCGGGGAAAACGGTGAGGGAAGAGCTGGGAGTGAGTTTGGTCTCTTGGAGGGCGGCGATGGCTATGTTGCTGCTATGTAGGAAGACGGACAGTTCGGATCTGCAATGTTGGAGTCCATTGCGTTTGAACTGCATAACGGTGAGCGGAAGGGCGTTAGTGGGATGGGGAGTAAGGGGAGTAAGGGGAGAGGCGGGAGGGGTGAGGGGGGCTGGCGTACACAAATGGGGCACTTCCAGTCTGGGTGGTAGCTGGCGGGACTGAAAAGGCCAGAGCAGCGCATGTGGACCCAGCGCGCGCAGGCGGAACACAGAAAAGACCATCCGCCGGTGACGTTCCGCGAGCAGACTGAGCAGGGACAGGCGGGGCCGGGGTGGATGTCACCGCTTAGCAGAAAGGATAGAGGGAGAAAAGGGACAGCGGGAGGGGGAAACAGGTAAAGAAGGGTCGGGCTACCTAGACAAGAGCGGGCAGGTCGTCGGCAGATAGGACCTGCCCGAGAAGGAAAAAACCCGAAATAGCGAGAAAGAATAGTGGGAGAGGAGAGTAGGAGAGGGAAAGGAGCGCCACAGTGACCCGCGAAGCGCCACAAACGGCGAGTGGCTACGTTTGGCCCACGGAAGTCCAGAGACTCCAGTAGGGTCCACCCACGACGGAGACGCACAGGCATCGGGTGGTTCGATACAGCTTTGATACAAGGGGTTGCTTACGCAATTACTTGCTGTACTGGGACTAAGATAGGAATAAATTTCCATCTGGAATTTCTGTTTAGAACATCGAACAGCTCTGCTGGTTCTAGGACTCAGTAATTATCTAAAGGAATCACTACTGTCCCATTCAAAGTTTTTACAGAATGAATCAAGAGCGCAGTAAAGTTAGAACGCCTGTTCAGTACAGCTGACTTGAGTTTCAGAACTAACTTCTTGTCAACACGAAGTCCCAAAACTTTCATTCCATCCAAAGCAGCGTCCCTTCAGTTGATTGTTGACGTACTTTGAAATAGAATATTGAGTTGTTTATGCCTCAGTCTCCACTACAAAGGTGACTTAATAGTAGAAGAAAATGGGACATAGAACCGTGAAACCCACGCATGGGGAATGGAGGATGCTACGACAGAGGATCAACGCACAGATATGGATGCAGCTAGTAAAAACAAGAACAGAGCAGAATGAAAGGAGAGAAAATAGACAAAAAGAAGCGAGTGAATTAGAGGTATGATTATTTCTCTTAGACACTTTGCTGCATACACAATACTATCAGTCTCCCTTCAGAGAAACCACACCAGTTCTGGTAACTTCAGAGACTCAGAGCAATGAATTCTCCGCCGTTCTATGCTCTGGGAAGGAAAGGATCAAAAAGAGAACGGATTTATTCCCGTTCACCAAAAGACGCAGTTTGTTGCCCATGATAACTATACCTACTTATGTAGGGTGTCTGCAGTATGTAAGCAGACAATATATCACTTGAAATTCAACCCGAAACGCCAGTACTCCTCACTCACTTCAACACAACTACACATTATCTTCGACGATTGCACGAGTAGGGGCGTAGAACAAGCGTCGAGCTTTGGCATGCAAACGTCAAACATATCAGAAAGTCAAACGCGTGCCGGTTCAGCACGTTTTGCCGTGTAGTAGGTTCAATGCACGCCTAAGCGTGCTCATACAGCACGGCGACAGTGGGTTCTAGAGCTTAGAGCACGTTTGCAAAAGCCAGGATTTTTTCGAGTAATATGAATGAATTTTTCGAGCTGTCAAAATGCGTGCTTGAGTACCTGTAAACCGTACGCTTCTATCCGCGATACGGATAATTAGTTGCTATGATCTACGAGCGTTTCCTGTACAAGTGTAAGATAAAATAAATGACTATAGGCACGACGGGTGATATTGATGTTTAATTTCTAAGTTCTAAACGTTGAGAAACCAAGGCGTGATAGGTAGACTTACTAACAGGCGGGAGGTTATTTATACTGGAGAAGCGAGTATAGAATATAGTACTTACAATCCGCCTCATCAGCGTGGTTGTCCTCGCACTCGGGCCAACCATTGCACCAGAAGGACCGGTGCACCAACCGTCCGTTTCCGCACTGGCGGAAATCCGCTGCGGAATATATGAATCAAAATAAGACATATTGGACTTATTTGGAACATGCTAATCAATAGTAATCAATACCAAGCCTAGTCAAACGTCAGAACCCCGTGTGAAACACAATAATCGTAAGTAAAACATGGTTACACTATCTAAATAATAATGGGCACTACCGACAATTACATGCGAAAATCTTTTACTAGGCATTGCGTCAGCAAAAAACTCATCTAACTTTGGGAGACATAAGTTGTTTAGTGAAAAAAGAAGACATTAAGAGTTAGTCGTTTAGTCTGTGCTCTCATAGGCTTACTCGAGTGTTTCAGGTATTCTTTGAGATAGATGTGAAACATTCATATTTCAAATAATAAAATGTGTCGACTATCATCAGAAGTAAATTTAACGTTTCGGGAATACGTTACTTCCCATCTTCAGAGTATGAAATCTAAACTTATCAGTTATGAATAGAAGAATATACATGTATTTTTTCCCCTTTATTACAATAATGGAGGGGGAGGAATGAGAGTCTAGCTAGGTCCTATCAGAGGGGAGTCTAAAGTGTGAATGAACAAAGCTACCTGGAGGGGCCGGACGTCAGTGCCTTTACAGTCGGCGCATGTGGGGCTAACTGTGGGCTATGTGAAGCGTTTAAGCTGTGGTCATAATGTTGAGGCTGGGTTTCGTTCTATGGATGTGGAGTGACGCTAATGTTGTGAGCTCTATTGGGTTTGAAAAGTTTATGATGGAGAAGTCATTTTTGCTGATGGGATGGTTGTGTTGCTCAGCATGTAGGCGGGGGGCTGAATGTGAGGGCTTCGCAAGTGGTAATCCGGTACGGCTGGATTCACCTAAATGTTGGTCAATACGGGCTGTGAAGTGTTGTCCAGTACTACTCTGAAGATGGGAAGTAACGCATTCCCGAAGCGTTATATTTACTGTTGATAATAGTCAACACATTTTATAATTCGAAATTCGTCTAGGTTTAATATTCATATTTCATTGCATCCCGCACCCTGGCAGAATTTATGTTCATCGCAGAAACTGATTCACGGTTGTAGTTTCTGGGGCAACACAGCATCCTGATGGGGCAACAGTTCTAACTCCACCACGAGCTGTACACTGAACTGGTAATCTAGCAGAATGTTATTTTACATGGCTTCTGAAATTTTCAATGGAATTTATCTCATGAGATAAAAGGTTTTCTACCAAATAATGGCTGTTTTACATTTATATATTATTTCTAATTGCTGGTGACGATTGTTTTGAGAGACTCCTATGGGTATTAAGGCTATAAAACCAATCTTAAATTTTGGTGAATTAGAAATCGATGGTAGGCAGATATCGCCATAATAAACTTACGGTAAAAGAAGGAAAAATTAAGATTAATCTCATGCCCAGAAACTTATTTATGATTATAGAGACCCAAGAATACGTATCATTCGCATTACTGGCCAGGACTTGAATAATGCTTTTGCTCGTAATGTACTATCCTCATATTTATTTTTAGCTGTCTACTCTCAATGCTCCGATCAGTAACAAAACGCAGGTTGTTCCCTTTCAGGAAAAAACTAGTTGGCTTAAACGTCCCAATCGGGACTGCAAGAAGTACAGCGTGCAAGCCTTAAGGAATGCTAGACGAAGTAAGGGCAAGACTTAACAATCTTCAAACAAGTAAAATTATTTTCGGCAAATTTAATGAAAAGTGCTTCAAAAATCGTATATCTCATCTGTTGTACCAAGTTACACAAGGTACTGCAAAAATTTTTCTTTCGCTTAACCCAGAGAAGCGAGAAAAACAGGCAGAAAAAATAAACGAATTTGAGCAAGAGATCAGTATCGGAAACATTCCAAAAAAATAACAACTTGGAGTTAGCCTTTCAAATCTGATTATTTCTAGCTTCCAAGTTGCATATCATCCCCACTCAAAGACCGTTTAGTCCACCAACTTTCCAGCCTTCCTCCCGTACTCACAGGCACTGCAGTTGAGCTCATCTGATCCATCGCTGCATTCGGGTACGCCGTTGCAGAGCGTCGTCGGTCTGACGCACTCGTCGTTGTCGCATTTGAACTCGCCGTGGTAACATTGACGATGTACTGTCGAGTAAATACGTCATTTGTTATAGTGTTTGGTGTAGCAGCCCATGGTGGTGTGCTGCGACTGTGCTGAGGGTCACTAAGGAGGTTACTCACCGGTTAGCAGCCCGAGATACTTAAACTACGTTAGATCAGTGGTAGTAGTACAAAATTTAACTAGCGCATCATAGACTCAATGTCTACAGTATATCGCGCCGAACTATTCCTGTGGTTTAACAGGACCTCCCGGCTTTTCTGCCGGGAGGTCTCATATGGTCAGTGCGCTACTGACAGGAAAAAGGCGCAACTTGTGCATCTCTAACCCCCGGACACGGCTGAACGCTTTCGCTCAGTTACGCCGCGCAGGGGAAGGAAACGAAATAAAAGAAGGTAGAAGTCTAGCGGGAATAGGTCGGCAACCTCAATCAGCGGCCAACCTCCCGAAATAGAAGGGGAAGTATTGAGAGCCTACCTAGTTTTATAAAACTAACCTTATCAGCATGAACTGCGGCAAGCTGCAACATCCCCTGCGGAGAAAGCACTAGGAACCCTTGGGGTTGTGAGCTCCAAATATATAGTGCCAGGGAAAGAGCCCGCCAGAATATACCTCTGAGGGCGTACGTTAGATTAGAAAGCTGGCAGTAGACGGTACAACAGACCCATCCCCAGAGAGAAGCCGGGACCGACGCTCCGGCCTTCTAGGAGGTACTGTCGTTTTATCAGATAAAGTAGATATCTGAGCCTGGAGAGAAAAAGAAAGAGAAAAAATATTTAAAAATATTAGAGCTAGAATTCGACTGCTTGTATCATAAATATATTATTAACACAATCTTAATCTGTCTATACGTATTTGTGATGCAATGTTCGATCCAATCAACACCTGGTGTTTTCCAGCAAGAGTCGAGTAGGGGCTCGAACTGCTGACCACAAGTTCCCTACGCCAACACTCTACCACTAAGCTACAGCAGCTAAAAGCAATGCAAACGCAACGGTACTTGCACTGCCCACTGCTTCATGGAGGTCCCCAGTTCGAGGGCTCGACTCGACTCTTCGTATTTATTCAAAATAAACGCAAAGGAGAAATGATGATGAGTCTGAATAACCAGTGTTGGCAGGACCAAAAAGTGCAAGCTTTGACAGATTATTAGTAATTTAGAGCAGACTGACAAGCTTCCTTCTATACACGTACGGCTATGCATGACTAACTTTACCGTGACGCAGTAGACAGCGCCAGTATCGTGAGTGCTTGTACTGCTTTGAAATGCGTTTACTTAGTGTTAAGAGTGACGTCATGGTAAGCTGGAGGTCCCAGCTTAAGTCAGTTTGACTCAGCTTGTAGTATTATATATATTAAAATATGCTTAGTTTTAAAAGATATTCAGGGGCCTACTGGTGACCTCTGACGTCATAAATGACGGCAGTCTGCAATGCCGATAGTAAAAAAAAAATACTTATTTGTTTGATTTTATCAGTGACAGCAAAGCTATTAACATAGAGAACGACGCGTACAAGATAGAAAGAGAAATAAATGTTTATCGAAAACGATTAGTTGTGCAACGATATTAAAACTACAATAAAATAATGTAAAGATTCCAGTTTGCAAGGTGCAGTCAGTCTACACGAGCCATCAGTGTGAATTTTTCGGCAAACGCTTTTGTACCTGACGGCTAGAGGAATGTCTGTCACATAATATCAGCATATTCTATAATACGTAATGGGCCCACCTATTTAGACTTCCATACTCATTACTTGAAATACACACGAAACTGATTCAGCACAGCTTTGTATCATGACCTCAATATGCAAGCGCGGTGGCGGCGTATTAAACTAGATTTTTTTTAATTACCTTTAACTTACTCATGCCCACAATATTCATTTGTAGACCTTACAAATGGAACTATTCCTACAAAAAATGATACTTAATTCAGGTAGTAGACGGTTAATTGTACAACATTGATTAGCGAAACGTTTCGGAATTTCGACAATTATACAGTCATGGATTTTCACTACATACTATTTTTTTCACTGTCAAAATGAAAAGTGTTCCACCTTCATAAAAACTTGTGGGAGGAGCTATTTCACGTAGACATGCAGTAAGTTTTGTCAACAAGGTAACAAACACAAAATTAATAGAGATACACGGGTGCTGAGCTCTACACGCCTGCAACACACTTTCCTCCAAGACTCTTCTGTAGGTGTGTTATCCACTTGATAAAGTGCTCACTGTACTCACAAGCTGGTATACTTTCCAGCTCTGGATTTACCCTTCTAACAAGCCTTGTTCCTTTTGAAAATTGAACCCAGCAAGTTTTTCGGATAAAATTTACCAGCTTGTGACGAAAAGCAAGCTGCACCTCATTGATCATCCGCCTTATAGTCCTGACATTGCACCAACTGACTTTTAGTCTGCCCCTCAGATACTGAAAAAACTGAGATGAAGAAGAATATATAGGCCTATGCCCGCATGTTATCACTTGCGAACGAAGTGAAAGAGGAGACAATGTTTTCCTTGAAGATTTAAGTAAATATATATACAGTATCTGTATTTATGTCTGTTCCCCCAATAAGTGGTCGAAGGAGTTGAGCAATCCTTATAAATTTTTATAGGGAGTTTGGTAGGTTGACTTAGGTGTGACCCATGCCAAAAAATTTGACATAGCTGACCATAAAAAATGACGGCGATCAATTTTCTTCCCCCGGGCAAATTGACTCCACCGCAGCAGATCGTCTGGAGCACGGGGCGTTCTATTTATTTTCTATGTTATTATTGAAGAGGGATTGGGGCTGTGCGCTAAGCTCATTCAATAAAAATGACTCGTTGAATTTGCCCCAACTGCGGGTGATGGTCTTACGCCACAAGACGTTCTATTTTGAGTAGTCTGAGTACTTTGTCAAATGGATTATCCGGCTCCGGAAGTGTGTAAACCTTGAAAGAGAGTGTGCTAAGGGAGCGTAAGGCTCAACACCTGTGCAACTCTGTTAATTTTGTTTTTGTTACTCTCTCACCAAATTTATTCAAACGTCCTATGTATATCAAAAATCAGACATTTAGCGTTTCAGTTTACTGTAAATTTATATTTCAGGATTAAAACATTTTGACTTGAGAGAAATGGGTCAATTGCTGCCAGAGCTACCGTGTTCAGTGGATAATTGTACCAAATAAAATTTCCCAAAACAACCTTTAGGTGGAACAGAATTTCGAATTTCCGGCTCCGCTATGTGTCGTCCTCAGCGCCCCTTCAGATTTTGTCTCGGGTGCGACGCCCCCCGCGGCTGCTAATTTCCCGAGTGCGCATTATTTCCGAGCAAGAAACACGTGTCCTTGAGCCTCCAGGTTGGCGCTCCATTTCTAGTAAATCTATTGCTCGATATAATCTGAGATTGCAGTATTTAATCGACAAAACGCTATTTCTTGCTTGTTCGGTGCTTGTGTTTCACAATACAAATTCCTTCTATTGCCGATTGCTCTGGAGTAAAATCTTTCGCAAGAGTAGAATATTTTTGGCACTGACAATTTCATGCTACCTTTTGTTCTAGTAAATTAGCTTGTGTCTGCTTTATCGAAGGTCGATAGGATATTGATGATGCTCCCCTTCGGCTTCGCCTGCCAAGTGAGGAATGTTGCATCCCCAGGAGAAAGCTTCTTAATTACATACCGTATATTGAGAAGCATATAGGTATATATTGTATTCATTTTTTTCTCAAGTATTTTATGGCACAACCGGTAAAGTTGCTCTGAACAGAAATATATGTACTCTAGTTTGTGCTGCAGGTAAAGGTTCAGTGGTCCGAGAGGAATGTACGGCTGCAGCCGACCATAGGTTGTCAGAGCCATGGCCTCATACAGACGGAAGGCTCGATAGACGACTACGCCCCAACCCTAAGGCCAGTGCCTCTCCCTAATGAATGTTAAAGCGAGATATGCTGACACTACAGTCCCGGACATCAAGGCTTGTCCCCTCTGGCTGAGAACCGAACATCTGACCTCCAGATAATGAGCGCGTTAGAAATTTTAGCCATTAGCCACTAAAGAGATATTATCGGATATGAACATATATTCAACCGGTAAAGGCCAACATCACCTGTTTGAACGTAATTGTATATTCGATTTAATTGGATTAGATAATGATCGATTTTTCTCCATCCATCAGCAGATATACCGATTGTTTCAAGATTAGATTAACTATATAATTTTTGAGACGCTTTTGATACAAGGAGGCATTACTATAAATTTTAATGGAAAAAACAATTACCATATTTTTTGAAAACATGGTAGTTACTTTAAATGTGATCATGAGTGAGATAATCATTAAATTTTGTTCGCAAAGTTCTGTTATTGCGAGACCACATTTACACATGTACAAGATTAATAACATACATAGTTATATTATACCATCAGCTTATTTAAGTAACAGAAAAAAAGAATACGGAAACATATCAATCTTCCATCTCTAAAAGGCCAACTGCTTGTAGTATTGTTCAGAATTTCTAAATAAACAAAGGAACTCGTAGTTCTGAAGAAAACGTTGCTTTGCAAAACGAGTACGAGTAGGTTCCAGGATCAGGACCACTAGTTCGCTTGTAACCCTTCGATAAATCATTTGCATTAAACTAGGTCCACGGTTATATACACATTTTGCTCTTGCAAAATATTACAAGAAGTTCAACATATATACGTTTAATTAAAACGACTGCTGCATGCATCTTGGTTCAGGTAAGACATAAACTATCGAACCGGCGATAGAAGGTCATAAAGCGAAAGGTAAGGGAGGTGGAAGTTCTAAAACCGCAGGCGCGGGTACTCGCAGGTCACGTTAACAACCCATCGGACGATCTTTTACGATAGTTCCAACCAGTCCTTATGCCGGTTTTCAAATCGCAACTGTCGACGGAAGTGCTCACTGAAATGTAAAGTGTAGGCAAAAGTGCTGTGTATAAAAGATATGGCTTAGAAATCACCAGCAGTATCACATGTGTAGATACTGAGCCTTACTTGTCTAGACTTTGGAGCATTACTATTCTTAGTCTCCATTTCTGAGAAGCTATACCTACGTACCTTAGCTACTTACCCTTTTTCCTCACAAGTAATATATCGCAAAATATAAATAAAAAAAGAAGAAAATACTCATCGTTCTCATCACAACTCTGCACTTATCGCCTGGCCAACTTCATGCACAGCACCGAAACTTAAAGTACAACATCCATTAAAATAAGTAACACTCAAACACGATCATAATGCGTCGTAACACGCTAAAACTACCAGTAATTACTGCTACTAAACGTACAATAACATAAAATATGTGTGCCATTTATCTGTTCTCCATTTTTGAAAATAGAAGAACATTTCGAGTCCGAATTTACCCTGTGGAGAGAAGACATTCATTGCGCGTAGACTTTATGTTAAGTATTTATTACCAATATGCGTTAATGGGCCTATATATAATTGTCGGTATTGATGACGCTCACTGATGGTAATGGGGCTCAATAAATTAAATTAATATTTTTAATTGGGGCTTAATAACGTCAATAGAAATGGGATCTACAATTGTTGACTAGGCTTGTGAATGTACTCCGGTGCTATAAGATTTAAGTTACTCACTGCAGTTTATTTCATCAGAGCCGTCGCCGCAGTCATCTACGAAATTACACACGTGGTCCTCGGGTACGCAGTAGTCGTTAGCACACTTGAAGTGGTGCTGCAGGCAGGTCCAGTGATCTGTGGGCAGGAAATGATACTTTTTTAGTATGTCTGCTACTGATTTTCATGCAGCGAAGTGAGTTTTGATGATGCAAATCAGACAATGCAAAAGAAAGTGATTTCAATTTGTAAGTGTACGAGGTTTTCAAAAATTACCTTCAGGCAAAAAATTTAGAAACTGTTGACAGTGGTGAAATAAAGCCATAATTTATTAATAATTTTAGGTCCCGAATATGTGGCTCCGCAAGGACTCTACTTCTAGCATGCCAATGAATTTTACCATTTTTAGTACGTAAACACTGCCGATAAGCTATTAGGACTTGTAAGTAATTCTTCAATGAACAATATAATGACGAAATTCTCCTAATAATAATAATAATCCAGTAGTGAGCGGGTATAGAGTTGATTCATGTAAATATATAAAGTGGAATTATTGATATTAAAGTACTAAAGAACTTAATGTGCTAAGTAAGAATTTGCTACTTTTATGTCATACATTCTACACGTTAGCTCCAATACAACGCCTATTCATATGAAAAACTAACAAGTTTTACAATAGATTCAATATCATTACTGATGCGACAATATCATTACTGATGCGACAATATCATTACTGATGTGACAATATCATTACTGATGTGACAATATCATTACTGATGTGACAATATCATTACTGATGTTACAATATCATTACTGATGTAACAATATCATTACTGATGTAACAATATCATTACTGATGTTACAATATCATTACTGATGTTACAATATCATTACTGATGTTACAATATCATTACTGATGTTACAATATCATTACTGATGTTACAATATCATTACTGATGTTACAATATCATTACCGATGTTACGATATCATTACTGATGTCACAATATCATTACTGATGGAAATTGAACTGTAAAATTCCGTATGCTTTGCTAAAGAAAGGCAAATTAGGCGTCGCAAAATAAAAGTAACTCTGATTTGAAAAAGCTGTTTGATATTTTCAGGAACTGCATCAGCGCCAGGTGCTTCGCAATAATAATTTTTTTTAGGAAGAACTGCAATTGAGGTAGGTACGCTAAGTATTGTCTACTGCAGCTAGTTTTGTGCAGTAATTGTGGATGTTCGAAGAGCTGAAACGAACATCAGTTAGTATGTATATTACTTATTTTATTCTATACATATAAAGTAGTGCTCAAAGGCACTGTGGAGTAATTGCTGACATGAGCAACGTTAAGTAACTTTGGGCACGTGCATTTCAACTGTTTATTACATCGTCCTAGGAAGTTTTGTTTTTTTAATTTGTCTGCCTGTGCGGCTTATTGTCCGTCACCTAGATAACTCTAATAGTTATGGAGGGATTTTTATAAAATCTACAGGAAATGTAAGGTATTCTGTGTGAAATAGTTGATTACCTTTTGGGAGAGAAAGATCCGTCCAAGCGTTTGCTTGTGTGTCTGCCTGTTTATTCTTGGTAACAGAACTCAAAAAGTTACCAACTTATCGTAACGATATTCGTAGGAATTGTTGCAAATGTTACCAAGAGTAACTAACAAAATTTTTGGGATGAACTGTCGGCCCATTTTTCTGCATGTCTTCGTGTTTCTGGTTTTGTTGGTCAAGGCATGGCTCAAAAAGTTACGGAGGGACTTTCATAACATTTGCAGGAAATATTAGAAATTTTCATAGACACAAAAGACCAAATTTCGGTGATGAACTGGTGGTCCGTCTGTGGGTTTCGCTATCTGCTCGCCTTAGTGTTTGTCGGAACATAACTCAAAAAATTACAGACGGATCTTTAAGAATATTACAGACATCGTTATTAACGGCAACAGGTACAAATTATCATATTTTGGTTAAAGAGAAAATCTTAGCTTCACGACCAATTTGAATTTTTCGTTAGCTTTGCTTTACTTGGCGGAGGTATGCGCTCTAAGCATACTCCAGTCATTTATGTCTCAGAGGTTACTGACAGTCCAGTTCCTAATTAGTATTCGCCAAAGAAGTTTATGCTCTTCTGCACACTTAGGTGTGTAACCAAATAGTACAATATGTACATCGACTGTTATTTTCAGCCATTCGGAAATCTTTCTGCGTCAATAATCTTGATCACGGTACTTACGATGTATTTTAATTTTCTGCCATTCTTAGCCCACTAGGACTGGTGCGTAGATTTACTTACTGTATCACATTTCATAGTGTTATTCCTACGAAAAGTAATAAACTAGACAAATCTACGCACCGGCTCTAACGGGGAAAATCTACCAAAATATCTGGCGCTCACCTTCAACTATACTTTCCGGATCTCTGCACACTACCGAAAAAAAAAAACTGTTTTCTTTCCATCCGTTTCTAAGATCCCACAAACACCGCCTCAAGATGCTGGTAAGGCGGATAACTTGAAACTATGGTTATATATAATTATCAGTATTGGAACTATCAATAATATTATCATTAGTTTGATGCGTGCTTCGAACAGTTTTAGAATTTCGCTACCGTTAATTCCAAAAAACTTCATTAGTGATTCTTAGGAAACTTTCAGAAAGGTAGGGAATGCTTCGAAATTACACTACTATTTTAATCATAGTCCCTTAATGTTAACTTGTAATACTGCTAAGCATATTATAACTAGTGAGGTATCATTGTCTCCTACTCGTTATTGTAGCAGTGCATTACACTGAAATAACGCTAAGTACATAAGTACAGCTGACTTCTATCCTAGTAATGTAAGTATGTTGCAAATTATTTTGCAACGTCTTGCGCAGAAGGTCAGCTGAGAAAATAGGTGCCTATATGTGTGCCTTTAAGTTAGGTGAGGCACCTATTCTAGCTGAGCCAAAGCTACACTAACCTATTCTTAACTACTATGACCTAATGCATACTTCGAGGTAGGCGACATACAATATCGGATTCATCATTGCGGTAAGAAATCGGAGTGACAGTTAATACAGTAAGGAAGTTGCAACACCAAACCTCTGCGCCACAGTTGGCTAAAGCTCTGGCTATCCCTGGTACCCGAGTAGGCCTTCAGCCATCAAATGCATGCTACTCTACACAACGAGGCGAGTAGAGCTAAGATCATTAGCTTTAACTTGTCCAGAACTTTCAATGAGACCGTTGGTTTCGCTAAATTGGAAGGAGTTGCAGGTGTCAGTTGCTACCGATTACTTGAAACAGCTAAAAACTCAATTTTTGAGAATAAGATAAAATTTTCCGCCGTTTCAAGGGCAATCCGTATGGGTTTGACGCCTGAAGCTTGATCCAAAGTGGAAAAACCAACGCTCACTACTGAAGCTCGGTAGAAGAAAAAGGCTATAAGCTTATACCTCAACTTGTCCTCGCTGTGTCAATCGATGGCGTCCAATGAGAACCGATATGTAAGTAGTGTAGCATGCGTCATCCATATTGTTTCCAGTTAGGGTAAAATACAGCATATTTGATGATGTAAGAATTGGATTAAAAGGCTCCAGTACTCACCACATCCTTTCTCGTCCGCTCCGTTGGCGCAGTTGTTTTTTGTGTCGCACACCAGCAGCTTGTCGATGCATTTCTCCCCGCATTGAAATTCGTTCTCTAGACAACCTGGGGAGTGCAAGCAAACGTGAACAAAGACTCAAATGTTGATCGTCTATTCTTAGATGGGAATGAAGATGCAACAGTCTCGACATGGCCTTTTATTACAGTACAACCTAACATAGTGGATGCATCAAGCAGATAAAACACAAATGGTAACAGTTCAGTAAAACCCAATACGTATTTATTTACCAGGTAATCAAGAAAGTTTCTACTTCGTTTCTGTTAGACAGTTCACGACAAAAACCAAGCAAGTATCTTTGTTACCTAATATATGTACATGCATATCAACTCTTTGTTAACGCTATAATATAATTATTATTTATTTTTTATATCTATGTAAGAGTGCCCACTGGAGACAACAAGTTGTTTGCGACAGTTAAGCTATTGCAATCTTCGAATTTTAGCAACAACTTGCTTATTAGCTTCAAGATGTTCTTGATTTTTTCTAGCAGCCATTACTCGATATCAAGAGTACAGTAATTTCCTCTAGACCGTATGAATTGATTCAAACGAAAGAGCATAACTACTGCTTCGCAGCATCCACCCGCTCCATTTTTTCTCCACTTTTCTTACCACGGCAATGACTCTGGCTACGTGGTCTTCAAAAGTAGCATCATCTGGCATTCTCACGTAAAAATCTCTTAAAGCTGTATTTCTTTCAAGTTCATGTCAATCAGTAGTTGTGCTCGAAACCTTGTTAATTAAAAGTCAGGTTATTTTTCACCGACGAGTGGAAGATACCAGCCAAATTTATATCTATATAGCGTATGCCTTGCTCTAATTATTGTACAGCAACTGTCATTGTGTCAGGGTGACGTCACTTCTTATTAAAACTCTACCTTCTGCGAGAATTTAGTTATTATACGTCACTGCAACATCATTTGTTCCCAAGGAAACTCATGTTTTGACATACTACCCCTCAGTAGACTGTACAGTATACGTATTGCACTTGACGGGTACCAGCTTTCTAACTTTTTCAATTTCCTACCAGAAAAATTCAACTAGCTACAAGCTCGGCTATGCGCGCGGCAAATACCACTTGGCTGAAAGCACACTAACCAAAAGGTCCCGTAAACATCAAGGAGTTTCAGGTCCCAGTCTGAGCACTGATTGCGTAGGCATATAGTTTGGTCCGTCCGAGGGCAGCAATCTGTTGTGCTTCATTCCGCTTGCATGCCCTTGCGCTCGGCTGGATCCTGGCCTTGATTCGCCTCATAGCGAAGGATATTTTCGGCCGTATTTTCAACATAGTTCTCCCATCCGCAGACGCATGTTGGGCCGTTTGTTTGAATTAGGCTTTATTGGGTGAATAAATTGGCGTTGTTCATGGAAACGGCGAATTGGTGCTAGATCGTGTTACATAGGCATGCACTTTAGATTTAGGTTAATCCCTCCAGCAGAACTTTCGTATCTTCAAAGAGCCTCGAAATGGATGCAGTGTTTCATTTAATTTCTTGTCAAGATAAATTGTTTCAACACCATATATTTCCATAAACGTAAATGACACCGATCTCACTTGCCAGAGATATTCGATAACACGAGAATTTCTCATTGAGCTGAATTAGTAAGTAGCTTGCAGAGTCGTGCAATCGACGATCCACAAGGGAAAAAAAGGGACATGTTGCATGTTGAAAAAAATATGAAGCCATCGCTCATTATTCCCACTGCGGATCAAAGCTCATGGGAGCGGGAGAGAAAAGAAAAAAAAGAACAAAAATCTTATCAGGAGAAGGAATATGGAAGGAAGCACAGTGAGAACGAAGAAAGACTGAGTTAAGGCTGAGGCAACTTATAGGGATTGCTGGGGTTCTGATGAATGATCTAGGAAAGTTGAACTTTAATAGCAAAACCCTATGGTCCAACCTATGGCAAATGAGGGGTGATACAAGTTGTTCTTAAAGAAGAACATCCCTCTAAGTAGTGGGTAAAGCACTGAGATACTACTTTTTAAGGGTAGGTTCCGGCTCCACCTACTTCCGGTTTCCCAGGCCTCGCCCACTTCCGGTTTGCGTCCCCGCTACACCGGTAGTGCATTGGCCGCTATAAACAGGAAGGTCACGTGGGAGGGGAGCTGCGAGGGTAGGTTACCCTCAAAAAGTAGCATCTCAGTACTTTACCCACTACTCCTTTACATACTCCAGCCCTTCAAATATCAGTACAAACGGCAGTGCCAATAATGAAGATCTCCAGCCTAGCACGAAAGAGCAGCCAGCGCCTTAGTGGCTAGGCCTACTTGTATATCGAGCCGGACGTCTCACAAATATTATCATCTCTGCATTTCTGCCGAAAGGTCTCAAGGTAGCAGAGAGGCTCACTAGTTCAATAAGTCTCAAGTTTGGCCAGTGCGCTACTACTGGCGCTACTAACCTTACAAATTAACCGTATCAGCATGAACTGCGGCCAGATGCAACATCCCCTGTGGAAAGTTACTCGGGTAAACCTTTGAAGGCGTGAGGCCCATAGATATTGTGACAAGGATGGAGTCCTCCAGAGTATCCCCTGTGAGGTCTCCGGCTAATAAGACTGAAGTGGCTGTATAAATGGAAGCTAAATTGCTCAAGTGCCGCAACCCTCACCCGAATAATTGTACTTTCTTCAGAGGCAGTAGAATACTGCGTTCATAATTAGCAGTTTACATGTACTTCTGCCAGCCTTTACTACTTTGATCAATACGCTCACGTTGATCTGACTGAAGCTGTTTCCGCTTCGCCACTTCCAACTGCAATCCGGATTCACCTGATCCGTAAATAAGCAGGATTTGCTTTGACCTGTGTGAAGTGCTGTTGAACCATAATTGCGTGATCAGACTTTGCTTGGACAGTACAAATAGAAATCCCAAATTGCCTTGCAATAACGCTATAAGCCAGATTTATCAGAGTAATTTGCCCTTCAAGTAGATTAAAAATTTCGTAGTGTAGCGCTTCATTGCAGTATTGCTGTAGAACTGAAGCTTTCCTCTCTGTGGCAAATCGAATAGACTTGATGATAATCTTAGACTCAACGATGACCCGAAGTGACAAACTGAATGTGCCATAACGGGGATGGTACTAGAACAAGATTTATAACGCCCTGCAAAAAAAAAAAATAAAATAATGGCGCTCTAATCTTCACCAGTGAATCAGAGGAAACAAAGCTGTCGCCGGTGCATATGTTTGACAACATTTCTGACACATCTTTTATCTACGGTAATTCGAAATTTGGCTTTTATCCCACAGAGTTCAAATAGTATTGTTGGCATGTCGTAAGTGTAACACATAGTTTGTATTTGTGTAATAAGAGCGCCGTTTAAGTTACGTTAGTGTCTATGATGGAATTTACCGATCGCCACTGAAATTCAAAACGTATCAGTAATTTCTAATGATTACCTCAATAGCTTTTCGTTTCCAGCATATCAAATGTTGCAGAGAAAATGTAATGATGTAATAGGAAGCCGGTGACCTCGACTACCTCGTCCTCATTAGCTGACCAGCTGCCGCCCTTTGACCTTCCACCAGTCCTAGTATTGCTTTGTTTCAGTAGCTTACTGCTCGTATCAAATGACTTTAGTCTGCATTATTTCTAAAACACGTTCAATTAACAAATTAACTTGTTTCGTCTACGGGATTTATTGGCACTTTCTGCTTAGAAAATAATCTACCTAAGTCAATCTATTAATGTTCCTGCCCCAACTAATTTAACGTCTCTGAGCTCCACCAATCTAGACAATTGTGCTTGCACAAACAGCGCCTTGGCTGAGTTGAGTTCGTTCTTTTCATCTTCTTTTTTTCTTTCTCAGATATCTCCAGGATTCTGACTTAATGGCAATAGCTTATACAGGGCCGGAGCGTAAGTTGCGGATGCTCTCTAAAAATGGGCCTGGTGGTCCGTCTACTGCCTGCTATCGAATCTAATCGCATTCACAGCACGTGTTTAATCTTGACAGTACCAGGTTGTGCAGCTTCACTCCCAGGACCTTTTCCCTATAGGAAAGCAATAGGAGAAAGCACCCTCGTAGCAAAATAACACGGCCTGGTTTGTATAGCGTTAGCAGTAAAATAGAGTGAAATAAATCAACGAGATTTACATCAGACGCTTGAGTTCTTTCATCCTAGTGCAATAAATCCTAGAAACAATTAAGCAAACCTTACTTGACAGGTACACTTTAATTAGAGAAGCAAATTAATCTTTCGCACAGAACAGGACTGACCCAGTCAGTCCCTAGCGATTCAGCCAAGTTTTGTTTCATTCAATTTGCTAACTTTGAAGAGGCCCAAACTTTGGTCTGAGGAGCATCCTGTAATTAGCATTCTTCTTTGACTCACTTTAATATTATCTGCTGACGAGCCCTTTAGAGCAGCATTGCTTCCCTCGTTTCTGCTACTTTTTGTGGGCCCACAGTAAGAGGGGCTGGTAATTGTATGCAAGATGCTACCCGAATTCGACGTACTCTTCTTTGAAATGAAAAGTATTGCGGAGGTCCCGTGGCTACCTCGTTATCTCCCTTGCACACTACACTATTTTTAATTCCAAACCTCATTAGTGACCTTTCTCCTATATTTTAGTATTCTATTAAATTATTTTAACCCTTACGACTGATTGCCTTTCCTGTGCATTTAATTTTTTGTTGTTATGCTGCAATTATTATATTGAGTAGTTTAATCCTCCGTTTTCGCAATAATGACAGTATCACAGAGAAAGGACGAAGGGACATTCAATATGTCGATCGAAACGTGGAACCCATGCACGAGGGTGTTCCTGTACAGCATAAGAACAGCAGCAAGTCGAGAAACAAGAGAAAGAACAGATGGAAACAGCATCAGTAGGAGTACGGAAGCTGCAGGATACAATGTAGGCTCAAAGGAAGGACGTCAAGTCCCAATGACGTCACGTCCGAAGGACGTCACGTCCGAAGGACATCACGTCCGAAGGACATCACGTCCGAATGGCGTCACGACCCAATGACGTCGCGTCCCAATGACGTCGCGTCCCAATGACGTCGCGTCCCAATGACGTCACGTCCCAATGACGTCACGTCCCAATGACGTCACGTCCCAATGACGTCACGTCCCAATGACGTCACGTCCCAATGACGTCACTCCCAATGACGTCACTCCCAATGACGTCACTCCCAATGACGTCACGTCCCAATGACGTCACGTCCCAATGACGTCACGTCCCAATGACGTCACGTCCCAATGACGTCACGTCCCAATGACGTCGCGTCCCAATGACGTCACGTCCCAATGACGTCGCGTCCCAATGACGTCACGTCCCAATGACGTCACGTCCCAATAACGTCACGTCCCAATAACGTCACGTCCCAATGACGTCACGTCCCAATGACGTCACGTCCCAATGACGTCACGTCCCAATGACGTCACGTCCCAATGACGTCACGTCCCAATGACGTCACGTCCCAATGACGTCACGTCC
>LQNS02000137.1:1708854-1729285 GCA_001587735.2 Parhyale hawaiensis
ACGTCCCAATGACATCATGTCCCAATGACATCACGTCCCAATGACGTCACGTCCCAATGACGTCACGTCCCAATGACATCATGTCCCAATGACATCACGTCCCAATGACGTCACGTCCCAATGACGTCACGTCCCAATGACATCACGTCCCAATGACATCACGTCCCAATGACGTCACGTATCAATGACGTCACGTCCCAACGGTTTAGCTAAGCCAAAGGTACCTTACAATGTCCCCCTGTAGACGCTTCTGCCTATAACATCGGATGACCGAACCTAACTTCCCTAAATATGACCAGTGACCCATCCTATGGCTGCCGAGAAGTTAGTTAACCCTATACTGCCCACGGTTCTTCCTACACAACGTTTCAGATAATGTTACTGCCACGAAAATTCTTAAGTTGGTCCCTATAAGATTAACTAAAATTTATCGCTTGATTCATATTAAATATTACAGGTATTCCTTCACGACCGCGACATATTTATCCGCGTCCTAATCGCGCATTTATTTTGTGACCACGCTTTCTCCACCGCGCCAAATGTCTTCAGAACGTCACTGCAGAAAAAGATCTTATCCTGTCGGGTTTGAAAAGCTGCCGGCCACAGCATAATAACAGTTCACTATGAAGTTCCAACATTTGGCCCTTATTAATAAATAGGTCCAAAGAAATGCATCGCAAAACATTGTGGAAGTAGAAGAAAATTATAGTAGTTGATGGAGCGATCAGCCACTATAAAATCTCATGCGGTGAAGGTAAACATCATTTACTTGTATGCTAAGGTTCAGCTTTCATTGCGTAATTGCCGTATACGTATTTCTTCCAATCTGTTAGTCTTGAATCATACAAATAACTCAGTATGTATAAATGTAAATTATGTACTTTTGGATTTAGGAACAAAACATTCTATTAGTTTCCCCAGGAAAAAAATATTTTCTCTGAAAAAATACAACAAAGAAAACAGGCAACTTTTAACTAGAACTTATCATTTCAATCGTGATTTGGAGAAGGCGCGCTTTGAAGACGACGGCTAACCTTAGAACGTAGAGTGTGCGGTCGTGGAGGAATACCTGAACAACCAAACTCACCGCAAGTCTTGACAAGTTCATCTGAACCATCTTCACAATCAGGTACTCCAGAACACAGCAGCGTAGCATTGATGCACTCCACGCCATCGTTGCAAGAAAAACCCTGAGCACCGCAACCGGTGGAATTTTCGGTGCTGGTGTTCTCAGATCCTGCCACACTTGTAGAGCTTCCTGTTCTTGAGCGTATCATGCCAGCGGTGGTTAGCTGCGAGGTCACAGTCGTGACCCCTCGACGTTGTCGACCTTGTGACCTCCAACTGATTTTTTTGAAGCCTTTGATCAATAGGGAGCGAGTGAGACGATTTTTTTCTTCGGGAGTTTTTCTGGCAAAATGCAGCATTTTCGTCATCATCGGGCTATCACCGGCGTTCCATTTGTTAGCACTTGTACGTCGGGTTTGAGAAAGACTGCGATTTCCTTTTACCAGTAATGTTAATGCAGACGAAGAAATTGTACTTGCAGTAGGGAATAGACCTTTGGGTGCATTTACAAGTTTCGGCATGGTCGGCAACATTCTAGTGGCTGCATTTGATCGTTGTTGTACTTCCACATCAGGGTCACGGCTTGTTCGTGAATGACTGTTGAACGCAGTTGGAATAACCTTCAGAGTCGGTACTTTTACGTTTAGATCAGTAGTTGTTGGTTTTACTCTTGGCAGAGTTGTATTTGCCAGCTCTGGGCTGCTCGAACTAGCCAATCCTTTAGGAAAATCTTTAGTTTTTGCAAGGGTGAAAGACTTTTTCGCTGGATTATCACCCGGAAGTTGCCATGCAAAGTACATTGAAGCAGTCGGTCGCGATTTTTGCTCGGGCTCGGCTTCTGTTTGGCTTACGACGGAGTTTTGCTCATCTGTACGGTTTCTTTTCGTCAAAAATATGCTGGAATTCGCAGGTAATTCCAGGAGTGCTCCAGGATTATCTCTTCTGTAATCCGTCGGTTCTGTGAGTCTTCGGAACCAAAGACGGAAGCTGACTGCGGAAGGCAGCGAGTCATTAAGAGAATATTTGAGGTATTTTAAATGGCCGATTCGTGCAGGCCTCTCAATATATGACAGCTTGGAGGACACTTCATGACGGCTTTGGTTTGAGTACAGCAGAGTTGGGGAAAATTCCGACCTTGTCGGTTCTTTCGAAGAAGTTGGTTGCAAGTTTTTCGTTTCGAACGTTGCTGGGACGACGGTTGAAAGCGCCAAATGAGAGACTTTGGGAAGCGATGTTTGGTTGGCGTCCGGGGACTGGCTCGTACTTCCTGGGGACGTCTGGCGGGGCTCGGTTGCACACTGGCCAATCGAGCAGAGTACGAGCACCGCTGTGGGAAAATAGAAAGAATTCACGTTAGATGCAACACAGTAAGACAACCCTGCTCGTCTGAAGTCAGTGTCTGTTATAATTGTGGTTCGATTGCCGTTTCGGTCTTAAATACAGTAATTGTGGACGGAACTGCGCAAATTTTTGGATTCAGTCAACATTTTTTTTTTTCAGGTAATATTGTGATGCAACAAACATTTCGCTTTTCAGTAATATTGCCATTCCGCTCGCTGCAATAAAACGCTCATAAAGCCCGGTGCCCACGTAACAACTCTCGTTGCCTCTAACAGCCTAGAGCCAACTCAACTAATCTAGCTGCCTAGTCGTGGCCGTGACTTCAGCATGACGACTACAAAAATCGTGCACTAATTCCTAAATATCAATTTTACTGGACTTTTACAGTTCATAATTAGGAGCCTTAAGTTGAAAGTTCACCATCGCCACTTGGTATTGCGTAAAAATTGCAGAAGTGGCAGAGATTTTCGATAACTTTTATACAGTTTAGTTTACGCAAGATAAAGCGAGGCCGCGGATACGTAAACTATTAGTAGTTAATTGAGTTGGTTCTAGGCTGCTAGCGGCATTAGATCATTGGCTAAGCTTCTGAGAGAGATGCCATCAGCCGTGTTAAATAAATAAACAAGCACCATATCAATCAATTGCAGAGAGAGTGATGTTATACGCAAGTTTATATATTCCTGGATGACAGTGTGCCAGCGTCATCGATCGGCCCAGCAAATCAGAGCTAAACTAATCCCACTAGCCTTGACTTGTTCAAAACTTCAGATAGGAGTAATGGTTTCGCCTCATCAAATCGAGTTTCAGGCCTTATCTTGAATCGATAACTGGGAATTGCCAAGTGAAATTGGCTTTTCGGTGGTCTCAAGCGTAATCGGGTAGTTTCTGACTATTGCAACACAAGTCAGAGAGGCGAAACTTACGCTGCTGTCTGAATTTCCGTACAATTAAGTCAAGCCAAGTGAGCTTAGCTTTCCTCTACTTCGTCGTTCCACTTAATGGCGTATCGTATGTTTCTTGTCGAATAAGCCCCTGGCCTGCGGAGCAGAATGTGTAGTTGAAAGGATTAAAGACAGAGGAGCTGTTTCACATAATTTATAAGACGGCAAATAAGAATATATTGAAAAGTACTGACTCATGTAAAAAATCATGTACAATGTGAGGAACGGCACCTAGATACAACATGAAAAATTAAAAAGAAATAATTAGATTGAAAGTAAAATTTTTCTTCATATGAGTATAAGTTTATGGGTAGAAATTCATTTAATGGCAGATGATATACCAGAATGAGAGTTAATGCATTGTCGACCATGAAATCACAGCAAGACACTATAGTAGAACATGGACTAGTGCGTTCGAAAATAAGTGGAATTAATATCGCAGTAGGTAGAAGAAATAAAAGTAGCTGGAATAAACGCTGTTCGATATTTAACTGCTATTCATGCAACGTTACACCACAGTATAAAACCAGGTTTTTTTTTCACGTATGTAAAAGGATGCAAATTTTTTGCAAAAGAAAGTAAAAGAAATAACAGATATAGATCAAAAGCGTTCACAGAATACAAATATTTTTATCTTTCTTAAACTTTGCTGACGTTGCATATTGCTGTGTCTACTGAGAGCATTCTCTGAATGGCAACCACAGCGATATGCCAAGATTAAGGTTTTGAGGACAAAAAATAACAGTTCCTTGTGCTAAATAAACATTGCTAGCTATAAATACATTCCCTCTTGAAAGTAAAACTGTTTTTGATCGATGTATTTTTATTGTGGTAACTAGAACGACCTCTGTGACCTTTGCGTATGTGTGTGGGCAGCCTCTCGTTTCTGGTATTTATTATATTTTATTCCTATTTTCCACGTGTTTTGTAGGGGTAGAAAAATTAGCATAGGTCGCTGCAGATTATAACAAATTCCTTTGCTACGATCAGGCAAAACTACATCAAACTAAAATTACAGAATTTACGTACACTGCATATGTATATATGTATATACGAATACATATCTGTATCTAAATTTAAATTATAATAATAATTTTATTGAGAATACCATAGATTCACAAATACACCTCCATACAAATAGTAAATAACGTTATAACTTCTGCCGACGAGGTTATGTTTCTGTTGCAGTGTTTCTCTATATCTGTGTCTGTCCCATGATAACGAAAACTTTTGGACGGATGCAAAGGAACTAAAACTGTATTAAATAAATCTATTAGAAAAACATTTATATAAATAAGACTAGGTTAAAAATATGCTAAACATCGTTCGCGTTTTCCCTCTCCGACACGAAGCAGGTGAAAAGCCAGTAAAGAGCGATGAAATGAGGAATATTTCCATGTATCGCCATTTTTCGACAGGTCAGACGGGAATGATTAGATTAGATAGGCGGTAGTAGACGAACCAATAGGCCCATGCCCAAAGAGACACCGGAACTTACGCCCCGGCCCTCTATGAGCTATTGCCATTATGTTAGTAAACACGTTCAAGAGCTGCTGATATGTGGAGCTTAGAGACTTCACTCTGTAGTAGGAGCGGGAGAGAGAAGAAGACGGATTAAGGTGGCCTCGGAAGCTTTGGCCGTTAAGAGTTTGTGACTCCTGGAGAAGGAGTTCTTAGCTGTGGAGGATGTCTCTCCCAATGTATGTGTGTCAAGACAATTTTTAAACGCGTTGACCGACTCCCCACTAATAACATCGGAAGGAAGTCTATTCCAAATGCTGACTATGAAATACGGTAAGAACTGCTGACTTAAGGTCGTTCTTCGAGCTTTATGTTTGAAGAACGACCTTAAGTCAGCAGTTCCTTCCGCATTTCATAGTCAACATTTGAAATAGACTCCCTTCCGATATTGTTAGTGCGGAGTCAATCAAAGCGTTTAAAAACGACAAAGAATCAAAGATTCAATCACCGGGGACGGTTATTTGTCACCATGGTGACTACCTTCGTAACGCAGCGACGAATTTGCAGCGTACGAAGTCTTGCAAAGACGTGATACCATGGGGCGACGCGTAAAAGATTGCTATCACTTCAAGCTCAATAAGTATTCAGTTGCCTTCCTAAAATAGGACAATATTAGCTACCTACATAATTTCCGGTGACTAAGAAATGATCAGACGCCACAACATTCAGCAATACGATTCACAGCGAGTTGTGTTCCATGATCGAAGCAGCAAATATATTCCCACAACTCTAGTAAACTTGAAGTAATAATCTTAAACCCCGCAGAGCAGGGTTGGCAAAAACCATGTTTTGTAGTTTAAAACATAAGCCACTTTTTTGGTTAAAACAAAAGAATATGTTTTTTTTAGATATTTCGTTGTTTTTCTCTAGTTCTAGAAATTTTATCCAATATTTAAAGGGCTTTCTGCTTTGTAAACATGTTAGTTAGCTAACCATCAACAATCTTAGTCGCTTCATTTCAACATCCTAATGTAGAAGAATAACTTTAAGAAAAGGAGTTAAAAAAGCAGTTAGCAGAGTACGTGTATTTGCTATGGCTACATTTAATATCCTAACTGCAGAGAAACTATGATTTATAATTACAGTATTACAATACAAAATCCTTCAAAAAAAATTGAAAAAACTTCAAATTACAAATACAACTTCACAGAATGAGCTAGCTACTAGCTAATTACAAACAGAGTGAACTGAAAAGAGTGAAATCGCTATAAAATCCTTTGAGAAAAACTTAGAAACACTTCAAAATACCGGTACAAAGAAAACTCTATAGAAATGGCTTGCTACTAGCTTTTCAAAAGCAGAGCATTGGACTAAGAAAATGAAATGGCAATATGCCTACATCTTTCTCATAAGCTCACTAGCTTTCTAATAGTAACTTTAACTACTATAGTACTTTTAATTCTCAAATGCTGCTAGCATACCAGAATATAATTAGAAATGTGTCTCTAAAATGAAATAACACAAAATTCAATGGGTTAAAGGTTTTTATTGAACATAAGCAATAGTAGATCCTAACTGTCCTAACAGTGAAACAGATTCTTAATTTGAAACACATTAACTCATCCTTTCAGTTTTGTACATAGAATTAAAGAATTTCTACAAGTAAAACTGTTTATTTTGCTATATTGATGAATAAAAACCAAACAAATCGAATAAAAACCAAATAAACAAAAAAAAAAACATGTTGATTTCGTTGGTTTAAACCATGTATTTTATTTGGTTTAAACCAGCCAACAATGCCGCATAGTATTGCATATAAAAAATTTTTATGCCACTGTTTAAGTCTCCCTAGACACAACTATGGTAATTCACAAAAGGAAAAGGAAGCGACATGTAGTATGTCGATAGAAATGTGGAACCCATGGACGAAGGTAGACCAACGCGCATGGGAACAGCAAGTCGGGAAAGAAGAGGAAGAAAAGATGATAGTAAGATCAGTAAGAGTCGAAATCAGGAAGGAAGCAAAGTGGGCAGAAAAGACAGACGTCCCGAAGGCCTAGCTATGGCTAAGATAACCTACACAAACCTTCTGGGGTCGCTACTCCCAATAACATAGGGTGGGCGAACCTAACTAGTGCGTATTCAAGTTATACCTATTAATGCACTTTGCTGACTGAAATGCATGCATTTGCAAATTCCTTAGAAACAAAAACCAACACATCAGTGAAAAATATGGCCATTTTCAACGGGATCTACTTCGTATTGTGAAAATTTTGTTCTAAACATGCCTATATTTTGCTGGTGTACAGTTTTTCTTTGCCAAAGTGCATTAGGGCGGCGTTATATGCATATAAGGGTGGCCCTGAAGTCCACCAAGTCTACCACTTGTTTAAACAGCCACGAAATTTTGATATCCGAGCATAAGCTTTGTTATATTTTTTTACATCAATTTTAATATTTGTGCTTCAGAAGTTGGTCTTGTTTTTCAAAATTTATACCTAACTGTACGAATAATTTATGGAAGTATGAAAACGTGGATACCGGAGCTATGATTATGATTTTATTACACCGTACGGATTTTAAATCAAAAAGTTGAAAACTAAGAATTGACAGTGCACTGTAAGTTTACAAAGACACAAAGGCGAACACAAGCTACTTCAAGTGCCGTAAACGCAGTGTTGACTTCGATGACTAATATTATAGATTACTGAAGCATTAGGTCTTAGATAAAATAATAATCAGATCCATGATGATCGATAGTAAAATCATTTTGCTACTATCCGTTCATTCACATTCACAATGATACGTTCCAAAATTTTTCAAACATATATGATTGTAAATTGCATACAGTTGGAGACAGCTTAAGATGTTGGGGAAAATCGTACTCGTGTATGCCTCGAATTATGGCCGTGAACGATCTTTGGATAGCTTCAAGCTGTTCTAGAGTGTTCTTCTCGTAGTCTGCATCCAAAAAGGAGAACAGTACTCTATTCTGGGCAGAATTAATTGCCTCCATAGTATGACCATCACCTCTACTGGACTTTGCGAAACGAAAATGTTCGTAAAACCTATAGCCTCCACTGTTTCTCGTACAGCGATAACTCTAGCTATATGTTCTTCTCACTCCAGTTTCTCTTAAAACTGTCTTTCAATTTCATGCCCATTACAGGTAGTCAGGAAGCAATTTTAAAGAGTGTAACGGGAGGGCTCAATGGACCTAATATAAAACTTAGCCGTGACAGCATGTGGTGTGAATGACGTCACACCGACGAGTCGAAGTAGTTGAGGGTGGGGCTCTTAAATCCTAATCAAAAATATAAGCAGTGTTCTATTTATGACGCGAGAGAAACTATAGGAACAGTTATTGCTCAAACTTTCTGTACTTGACAACAACCATTTTACCGTCTTTCGTGCATGGGTGCAAGTCAAGTGGCTGGCCAGTCAATAGGGGGAGACTGAACGAATTTAGTCGAAAAATAAGGTTTTGTTTCAATATGTTTGTGAATAGCAACGTGAAGTGAATATGAAGCGTAAATAAGGCTTCACTTCGAAAATAATGTTAAATCGAGGCGCCATACTGATCCAGATCATGCCTCTGGTGCTGTTAAAGGGTCCACCAGCTTTCGCTGCAATTTTCTGAAGATAATTATGATTATTGTTCAGATGTATAGGTTCTCTTCAATTATTTTGTACTTAGGAGATTATGTTTGCAATTGACGATTTTTTTGGCTAAATTTATTAAATACTCATAGATTGTTCAGCTGTACCGTCCGTCGATGATGACGTCATTGATGACGTCATACTTCGATACTAGTTTCTCGTGAGTCCTCTCGTTACGCTCTATTCTTCCTGCTGGTTGTATATTGTGTGGATTAAAAGAGTGTTAATTTTTTCCGCAACTTATTAAATCTCGAATCGTTGGCTTCACCGCTTTAAATCGTTATGCAGGTATTACCGAAAATCTGATCAGATGTAAGACGGACAATTTCTCTATACTATGGACAGGATTGACTTTTCGACCGTCCTGGGAGCGATAATAATCGATTCGAGGTTAACGCCTAAAATCAATTCATAATGTCAAAGCAAACGCTTGGTTGCAGTTCTAGAAGAGTCAAGCCTACCGGGCTTAGCAACACGATTTGCCGTGCTACTCGATGGCGTTTTAAACCCATAATCAAATGAAGCTAAACATCCATCATTAGAGAACCAACAATCGTCCAGGGGACACCGACACTGTCTCGAACAGCTAACATGGGACTAAAGCCTAGTAATTCAATTTTATCTAGGAACTTTCGGCGATATTTAATTTCTTTACATAAACAGCAGTTATAGACTTCCCTGAGATTAACTATCATTAACAACTTTCGGGCAACAAAGCATACGACTTTACAAAAGCACGTTTGCGGAGGTCAATACGTGACACGGTTCGCTACGTCGCCTCTAGAAGCTGCCCTGAAACACTAACATGAGCGTAAGAGCTCTCATCTCCGGCGTGGCAGGTCTGCATATAATACTCACCCGGCCTTGCTCTCGAGGATATTGCAGCCTAGGCTTACGTTACTGAGGGCCCGAAGTGGCAACTTCATTATTGCAAAGGCCATCGCTTGCTCCACAGGTAAGAGGACTGTATTGCTGAGCAAACTGATATTGCACCTATAGTCTGGTGGGTAGCTCCACAAGTATAATAATTATGTTAGAGACTGGGTCTCCAATTCCACATTATCTGGTGATTTAAAAGAAGAGTTAAATTGGTTAATGCATTAATTTGTGCTCCCTGGACATAAGAAGGCGTTTCGAGAAAGCAAAAGAGGGACGTGCAGCACGTCGAGAAATAAAAAATATTGGGAAACAACGCATGGGAACAGCGACCCCGGAAAGAACAGGGGCGTGTTGCAATCAGACGCCGGTGTTACCCTCACAGTGTTACACGTGTAGCAGTGAATGCGACGAGCGATCTCAGCGCGACAACAAGGTGTTGCGGAAGTTATAGCAAGCTTATACATATACATTTCTGGTTGAGCTTTATTTTGGCTGTATTTTAGGGTAAAACGTTAAGAAAACTACACAAAAGCGCTTCACTTGCTAGAAATCATGCGACAAATATGGTAGACATACATTTCGAAATACTAATTATTGAGTATCATAGTCAATGTTTGTAAACAAAAGCGGCGGTACAGAGCTCATAACCCTACAATTTAGGAGGGTTATTGTCGGTGTCACCCGGTGTTACCCAACCTGGGTCGCATTGGAGGCCGGTGTAGCACATGTGATACCGAAGGACTGATTGCAACACGCCCCTGGAAGGGCTACAATGAAGACTATCGGTTAAAATAGGGCACAGAAAGAACCATACTGGACGTGAAAAATGATAACCCAAAGGACTAGCTGAAGCTCAGCTAACCTAGGACCTGGGCCAGGAGTTACCGACCCAGGGTGCTCTCATCACTGAAGGGGGAAGAGTGAAATGACATTTCAGGGGTACAAAGTTTTGAATTATTTATATGTCATTCTAAAATGAAAAATTTGTCGCACTATATTAGCATAAACTTCATTCTTTATCATCATATGATTAATAATTTTGTAGGATTGCAAGAAAACACACTTTATAAAAGTTCGCGAGCGGTGCCAGTCATAACAAAGGTTGGGAACCATAGGTCTAGGCTATGGATTGCCGTGGTGTCCCGACTCCCAAACGCCAGAATACGATACGCGAACCTAGCTACAGTCCATCCTATAGTAATGAAATGAATAGGTAGTATGCCATAAAAAAAAGGAAAGTGACCTCGCACGAAGGCTAAACGCGTAGAAACACAGGCAAAAAAAAATATATATACCATTTTAATACTGAATTTCGGTCGGATAGTGAAGGTATCTTGACCAATAAAACATGAAGCTGATTCAATATGTTTGAACTAATTAACTGCAAAGCCGCCCCTCGGCATCATACTGTGACTCTCCAACCATGTCTTCTGCAATACTTATCATTGGATATTCAAAGTCTCAATCATACAAAATGTACATAAGCAACCAGTTGCCGATACACGAAATTAATACCCGTTAATCTATCAGTTTTGTTTAATATTGGAATAAGTTCATCATTTTATTGACTTTTTTACATCATAGTTAATACAAGAGAAAGTAATCACTAAGATTGCACTTTGCACATCAATTAAAGTTTGAGATCAGTTAAGTAGTCTCTGGAATTTACTTCAGACAGACGCGAAATTTTTTTATTTTTCAGGAGAGTATGTAATTAGCGTTCTTGTTTATTATTACGCTCAATAATCATGCTTTTGAAACACAACCAAAATTGTATAGTTTTTACTTAAACAGGATACCAGGTGCTCAAACCTAACTAAAATTTGCCACACACACACACGCCTACAATTAGGTACCCTGGTGCACGAGTAGACGACTGGTAAGTCAAAGTCACCTTACGCTCAAAGCTCGCGTTCCCATTCCCGACAGCTTGTCCCAAATTCCAGAAATAAGGGAGCGCTTTGAAGAGTTGCTTACCGAAATAATTCGGGTCAGTGGCAGCTGTTCCTCAACTACCGGAAAATGCAGTAAATGCTTTGCTGAACCTGCCCTTGGCTTGAAGCCGCCGACGCTCGGCTAGCTTAGACGTAATATGAAATTTTTTTGCTCAACATTCATTATAATTACCTACTGCAGGAGAATAAAATAAAAAGTTGAAATCATTATGTAAGTCGAGTAGCTCTACAATAATTAGCAACTGTTCACCATTTTTCCTGACGGTACAAGCACTAATTGGCAAAAAAAATTGAGCACATCGCTATTCTAATCCGCTTGGCTTTGCTCGCAAACCCAACAAGAGCCAGTAATTGGATTTAGCTAGGTGATTAATATTATTTTATTAAAATTTTGATTATTATTACCAATTTTATCACATGATAGAGCTTAAGGCTTCCTTCTGCATAACAACTGCGTAGCATTGCATAGTGTCAAAAAGAGGTACAAATGAGGGCAATTTTAGTACATCCAGAGAAAATGGGAACCCATGAATGAGAGTATTCCAACACTAGATCAATACTCGTAGGCACAGCTAGCAGAAGCAAGGAAAAGTCAGTTTGACTGCATGCACCAACTGGAAAATCCACGTGCTACAGACAAACACCCGCTACACCAAGAGGAGTGCACGGCTGCACCCGACCACGGACTGTTGAAACTATGGGATTAGAGACTGAAGGCTCATGTAGCTACCAACTTTTATCCCCTCCTAAACCATCTTGGTTTCTTGACGGAATCAGAACTCATGCAATGGAGCGAAAGTTCCAGAAACGCTTAAGTTGTCAATCAAGCATAAAGAATTCAGCAGCCTGTCAGGAAGGCGAACTCGGGAGCTATAGCATGCCTGCACAGCAGATTTGCATCCCAACCCGCGGAAAAGGAAGAAGAAATGAAAACGAAGTGAACAGCAGAAGTCTGATAGTTGAAGGAAGTAGAGCCGACGCGGAAAAGGACCTCCTGAAAGCCTAGCTCAAAGGGTCAGTGTCTCTATAAGAAGATAGAATGGACGAATTTTACCTAACCTTCTAGCCCATGACCCATACTGCACTCCATCAGGGGAAGCGGGTTACAAAAATGCTGTAGATATAATTATAGGTGTAACTGATGTTAGCCAAGAAGTTCACAGAATAATATCCTATAGTGTACCCATATCGGTAGAAAATACGACAAAGAACTTGCAGTAACAACTCCTCATTGATCAGGCCCGTGGCAGTGACTGCGCTGTAAAGGAGCTAGCGAAAGGTTGACATCGCTCAGTGCAAATCTTGTACTACGTTATTCTGCTTGGTTTAAGATTTTAAGTTGTAGAATAAATTAGCCTTGGCGTTGCCCCTTCAGCACAGCAGCAACATCTTCGGTGACGTCGAAGGAAAAAGTCCGACGCCAACTCCTGGTCCCAGTCAAAGTCATATGCTGACTCTTTTGATCATAAAATTTGTCGGCTTCGACTCCTATTCTTTACAAAATAGGCCAATTTAAAGTAACTCCGACTCCTAGGACAAACGAGTGTCAGACTCGACTCCTAGGACAAACGAGTGTCAGACTCCGACTCCTAGGACAAACGAGTGTCAGACTCCGACTCCTGGCCTCCAAAATGTCCGACTCATGCAGACTCCACTCCGACTCTGCAACCCTATAATTGACTCGCAGCTGTCGGCTGGATGTCAGTACAAACTCGACAGCACCACTCGATGACGCGAGCACAAGCCCAGGCAATAACGACTATCGTGAGACCATATTTTGAGCACCTTACCACAGATGCATTATTTCATATTCAATTTAAACATGAATCACCCTAAATTTCATTACATTTTTCTCCCAAATATTTTGAGTTCGCGCCCCCACCCGGGATACTTGGGGCCATAGTCCCTTCGGCGTCCTCTCGCTAGATATGCCACTAACCATCCTTCCTCACGTGCTGCCAAAAGTCCAGCCAGGCTATTGGAATAAGTTTTCGAGCTTAAAAGAAACTTTATTTTTAACCTGTGAACGAACTAACTAACTTGTCCACTAGCTGTACTAACAGAAACAAATCTATAATTAGAATGCCTCCTCATTCAAAACCATCACTCGCAATGATGGGGAGGGGGGGGTGCAGGGTGGCTGCTGAAAATCATTTCATATCTAGGGCAACCCACCTCACTGCTTGTTCGGAAAGACATAGTACGTGCAAATATATTTATTACACACACCTACACAGAGCGAAAGAACGACCACTTGTATCAGTTGATTGGCAGGTGATAAAAATCATTTCGTTACCGGGTTAAAATAACCTCAGTGTAAATGGAAGTATGACAAGCATGATTACAGACCGCGGAGTATGCGCTAGGCTGTAGAGTTTTGAGAGTGTCGGACAATCTGTCCTTCTATACCCAGGGCTCCCAAAGCATATGTTTTTCGAAGGAAAAGAAAACCCCGTTAGCAACCGTGGTAGTGACAATACGAGCAGCAAAGCAGCGGCGTGACCGCCGGCAGTAAAGAGACTGAAGTGAGTTGCTGGTGCAATTACCCTCTTGGACTTTGTTAACCTGGGAATAGTGGCTGCAGCAAAAGCCCAGCTCCCAAGTTAAAGTCAAAGCGTGCGCCAGGGTAGGCTAACAATTATTTAATATATTATTTAGTATGCAGCAACTGGTCCACTGATGTGGGGTACGGGCTGTAAGGTCCGGACCTAAGTCGGTTTTATAGTGTTCTTCCGTGACAAGATGCGCGAGGGTTCATCGAACGTACGTGCGTTTTCCAATCTAGGGTCAAGTTTTGAACTGAAGTTTAGTTCGCATTACCGCCTCAGGATTAAATTAAAAGTGAGCGGGTGAATACATTGTTTAATCTCCTTAGATACAATTCGAGAGACGTAAAGAAAGGAATATGTAGTATTATGATGGAAACATAGAAGCCATCATTCACGAGAGCGTTGTCAAACCAGATCAACTCGCATGGAAACAGAACAGAAAGTCTGTGAAGAAGAGAAAAAACAATATATAAAAAATCAACAGTAGGCGCAAGAAAATGGGAAGAAGAAAACTGGGCACATTTCAGTTAAAAGTTGCCAGCGATTTTCTTCCCGTGCGAAACTGGAGAGGTACCCAGAAATTTCGTAAGATCTTCCAGAAACGGCCGTGTTATCTGCTGCTGGCAGGCGTGCGGAGGTCGAGGGCGCTCCAGTCTGGAGCACAAGAAGATCAGCAGATGGAAGACCTCTCGAGGCCCTCGAATTACCAGCTCAAGAGGCACAGGCTGCTCCTCTACAACTGCAAAATGCAACTTTACGGATTTTTTTTCTTTGCATTGAACACTGAATGTCGAAGTTGACACAAAAAAAAATTCATTACGTACCGTACTGTAATTGATAAATTCAGTATTTTTAAAAGCCAAAGCTGCATGTTAAATCATATCCCACTTGAAAATCAGCTAAATCCGCAGCCAGCAATACGAGTTAGTTATAGTCAGTGGTTTAAGCCTCCGTTTCTGCATGAAGATAATGTCATAGAGGAAGGAACAAGGGACGTATAGTTTGCTAATAATGGATAGAAATGTGGAACTCGTGCACGAAAATGTTCCTAGACAGGATTAGGACGGGTGGCAATAGCCAGTCAGGAAAGAGATTTACCGCACGAACAAAACAAAGCATCATCAGTAAGGCCGTGTTCACACGTCCCTCATCGTAACGCGTTGAAACTGATGGACGCAGCTGCAGCAAACGCGAGAAGCAGAAGAATGAAGCATGTCCCTTTTTTGAACACGCTGTGTCATTCAAATTCAGTAAACAGAACCTATAAATATTGACTTTATCCTCGATAGCGTTTTCAAATCATGAACAAGTCGACAAAAGTGTTTTTTTATCATTAATTTAATTATCAAAATCACTGTACTCCCGTTTAAGACAAGAAAACTAGAAAATCTGAAAATGTAAGAACACGGCCGCCATCTTTGATTGAAAACCCTGCTGATTGCTCTGGGCTGATTTCTTTTTCATCAGTTTATCAGACAATAAATATTTTGGAAGTAGGCTGTCCGTATCAAACTTACGCTATTAAGATTATGGGGTACGAAAGTGACTTCAAAATATAAGCGAAAATGTGAAGAAATTATTTTATAACTCAACGCGCGGCGTCATTCATTTCAATGAAGGATACTTCTACGGGTGGGCAGGTACAGAAAAATTTGGCGCACAGCTCGTGTTCATTTTCATGATTGAACGCGTTACGATGAGAGACGTAATAACTCGCCCTAAGTAACCAACAGGGCAGTGTTGCCAAATGAAATTTGGGTTTTTCGGCTAGATTATGGAAGAAAAAAATTGCTAAATCTCTTTACGCAACAGAAAATGATACTAGGGCAATATTTTGCAGGCAAAATTAAGTTTTAAATTATATATCAATGTCATATGTCGTAACACAAGTACTTATTAACCTTAAAATGAAACGGTACAAACGAATCATATTACATACCAAGCCCTGCAAAACGTCTTCTTTCGGGAAACAGAGGAAGTGAGATGGTTATCTTCCTTTTCGAGGGTTACATCTAGGATATTTAGCTTATTATTATTCTCAACTTCACTAGTGAACTCAATTCATGGATGTTGCGAGTTTAAGTACTGAAATAAATTGTTGACATGAGAAGGATGGTCAAATAGCATAAAAGTATCATCGATATATCGACAGTATAATTTTGGTTTGAATTCGGAAGGGCAGTTGTTGAGCCAGTTTAATTCATTGTGGCAGAGAAAGGAGTTTGCAAGTGTTGGCCCAAGAGGATTGCTCATAGCAACGCCATCAGTTTGAGAATACAATGTGCCTGAAAAAATGAAATAAACATCCTTAACTGCAAATTCGAGAATTCTGGTAAACTGTAATTTTGAAAAAGATAGGACCGAGTTTTGACCTCTGTAAAGTTCATCTGCCACAATATTAATGGTCTCATTTAGGGGGATGTTGCTGAAACGTGATTTTACGTCAAAGCTGGTCATGACACTATTTGGAGAGAGCCGTAATTTAGAAACATTTTCGACAAATGTAAAAGAATCTTTTACAGTGAACTCATTCGTTACAATTGGGCTAATAAATGGAATTAGACTGCACAACAAACTAAGATTTTCCAGTTTAGTAACTATTCAGGGTAGACGGATGAGTTCCCTCATATACACGTACGGCTCTGCCGTAATATGTTTGCCAGAATGCAGCGGGCAGCACAAGCACTTTGTGTGCTTGCGTTGCTTTTAGCTGCTGTGGCTTACTGGTAGAGTATCGGCGTGGTAATCTCTAGGTCCCCAGATCAAGTCCTGGCTCGATGCTTTATATTTATTCTATATGACACAAGGGCGGATGGATGAGCCCCCTGTCTGGATAATTCCGGGTGTTGACGGGACGAGAAACTAAGATATATATGTCACAGATCACTATTTCCACTCGCATCTGGATATATCCAGGAAGGCAGTTCACAGTCTGACCATTTTTCGAATTTGATAAATACAGTAGCTGGTTCGCGATTACGAACCCGGGACCTTACGCATAGCGAGGTGCAACTGCAAGGCCAGCGCTCACGATGCATAAGGGTGCGTTTACAGAGAAAGCAGGTTTGCCCGCTCGGGAAACCTGCACCAACCCGCTTCCGGAATTAACATATAATAACAATTGTAGCGTTGACAGACAAAACCAGTATCAGCAGGTTGGTGTGGGCAACCCGCTTCTACCTGATTTTCGGTTTGAAGTGTTTATTCTTATCTGCTCTGCCCGCTCGGCATGGAGTCATTTTTTAAATAGTTGTACCTAAAAAACCTTACATTTTGAATGTTTCTTCGACTTTCTAGCGGCGTTGCGTGCAATGACACATGTAAACAACATTTTGAACTTGATGAGGTGTGTGCGTTATAAAAAGCTACTTGATGTTTACTAATCATCTAAACAATTCTTAATTAACATTAAGTTTAGGTTCATTTTATAATTGTTCTCACCTGATAGTTATGACGAGCCTTTTTTCATGTTTAATGGGTTGTTCATGCCAGTTGCACAATTTTTTCACAAGTCGATGTTCAACTTTCTGGAGAAAATAATCAAATGTCTCTTGTGTCATCCTTGTGTAGGCATTCAACAAACCGTGCTCTGTCCCTCTTTAGATCACTGAATAGGTGATGGTACCCTCCCAAGTCTTCCCTCTTGCTATTAATTTCATGCACTTGTATTCGTTTCCTTTTGAGTCTTGTGTGAACGTTGTCTAGCAGCAAAAACTCCTCGTCTGACGATGAGCTCGACATAATGAAACTCCTCACTCCAGCTCACTGATTGGGCCGCAGCTGGTTTCCCTCGTCTTCTGTGAACACCTTCTCGTGCTGGTTTCCGGTGCCGGCCTGAGCAGGTAACCAGCGCGCTGGTTACCTGCTTTCTCTGTATACGCACCCTAAAAGACAAGCATGCAATATGCGGAGTACTGCAGCCTGCCCCGCATCTCTACAGTGAGGATTTAACTTTTATATCTCATAAACTAATAATTTCCGTAGGATGTAACCATTATTTTTATGCAAAACACATCAATATTAGTTAAGGGAACGTTCTAAGTTTGTTAGGCTCGGTCGGCGTGAAAGTAGAGACATAAATTACGTTTTGAAACTGAAGCAAAATATTTCAACGCGTCAATGAGCGAAAGTAATTGCTTTTGCCAGTTCTGATGGTAAAATTTGGTTAACACGGATAAATTTCAACCATAAATTATTGGTGCACAGGTAATTTAAGCCTCCGTAGACACACTCAACTATGGTGTTTCAAAAGAGGGAAGGAAAGACATGTAGTATGTCTATAAAACCTTAAATAAGGGTGTTCCCACACGGGATCAACGCCCATGGAAGCAGCAAGTCGGGAAAAAAGCAGAACACGGTCAACCCCCAACACGAGTACAAACATGGAAGGAGGCAAAGTTAGCACGAAAGATAGACGGCCGGTAGGCCTAGCTAAAGCTAAGTTAAACCTACCGGATTCCCAGCACGAGAGAGCTACTCCCCATAACATACGATGGGCGAACCTATCTAACCTAGCCTTATGGGCTGAGCCAACGAATGCCCCCAGAGGGTTTTCTACCAGAAAAGTGGTGCATAATTTTTAGAAATGAGCGCAACGGAGGACTAGGTTGGAGGGGGCGGAAGCTGGACGAAACTGAGAAGTTTCCTTTCGCGTGTCGTCTTCTTACCCTTTCTTCGTTGCTACTCTTAGCGATTGTTATATCCATTTAGTCTCGCTTTTCCCCATACGTCGCTTCCATACACGAAGATTCTCAGAGTACCTAGGGATTTTTCGGTGTCTTTTGACATAGGCCTTCTACCGCTCCACTCTCTTTACTTTTTTGAAAGGCCTAGAGAGCAATGCCGGAAGAGAATAATAACACACTGCAATAGTTAAATCTTTGAGTGCAGGCTAATGGGATGAGCTCTACCAACAGCTACACATCCTTTAATTTCTGAGATTACTACTTCAAGTTTTTCGTTGGAAAAAACTCAACTGTGACACTAAAGTGCATCACATGTGGCATTTATCTGCCCTTTTTTCTATGAAATTCTAATATTCCTAGAATAGAGATTAATTTTCTATTTTTCTTGAATTCCAAAGGTATAATATTTATCGCCCACAGAAACTATTTAATAGCGAATTAAGATTCCCTGCTCTGCAAAGCATTCCTTATGGTACGACGAAGAAATTAATCTTTGTTCGAGGTCTCTGTGATTATTAGAACTCATTTTATCAACGCTTCGTACACCGGTTACTTCGTTAAGATGGGGCACATCACCATCTTGGACATTAACGTCCAATGTATAGGTAGTGTAATCTATGGTCTAACCTATTGTTATAAAATATAGTAACTAGTCTACACCTGCAGTGGTTATACAGAAAGAAATTCAATTTGTCTTACCCTACATTTTATTGTCTCGCGAAAATAGTAGTCGCTCATAGTAAGAAATGCTTGGGCAAGGGGCGCGGCGACCCCGCAAATTCCAATAAATTTGATAAAAATACTCAAAGAGAATTCATGTTTGAGCTGGATAGCAATTATTGAAATTTAAAATACCTGAAGCGATTTGCTGCAGCCCCAGAAATAAGTGCGAGTTTATTTTTGCCGTGCAAGATTGGATAAAGTATAAAAGTAAAGCGGAGGTTACAGTGCTGGGGTGATGAAACAAACATGCTGCATCTCCTGGGATTCTTCTATCGAGTTCTTTCCGCATTCACAGAGTTGGATATAGGATTGGATACGGGCACGCTCTCTTACGAGTGAGTCATGTACCAAGCCATATGATGGACGTGCAGATCGAACTTGGGAACCCATCCTACATATATTATACTGAACTGAAAAGTGGCACCAACCTGTGCAATATTAATGACATCACACGGTGAAATCTTTAGTTAATGGAGCAAAATGCATCAAGTGAATCACATTTGTTTCTGAGGATGATAGAATATTCTATTTTTCCACACTAAAAGCTGGTACACAAGCTAGGCAAAAGATAAGGAAGCTTTCGCAAATGCGCTAAGTATTCTGCGTAAAATTTTGCCTCCCTGTTCACACGTAAGAACGATCCAATGGTCAACAGACGTCGAGCTCCGTTCAAACAAATGATGCAATGGCTAGAGGCTCAGCAGCGTAACAAAAATTAATCTAACAAGGAGAATATTGTAATTGATACTAGTTTTGCCTCCACAATTGGTACTAAGTCGATGTTCATGATACAATATCTTTAAAATAATCAGCTGTCGCGACTACGAAAGCGAACAGAACCACCTATCCGTCGGTAGATGTCGCTGGGGGTAGTTTGTTCACAAAATTTTGCCCATTTAACCAGCGAATCGCACACAAAAATGCTGCATGCTCCATTCTGTAATTTCGTGCAAAAACGCGAATGTACAAGTTTTTAGACGTAGATTCCATGGTCAAAACGTTCACAGGGACTCGTTATGTTGGCTAGCGAGTGGCATCGGAGTGGCATCACTATTACAAACAAGCTACAACACAGTCAGCAAGTTGACAAGAGTGTGAAAATGGCAAGCAGAGTACTAGGATTCATCACCAGAAATTTTGAATACAAGTCCAAAGACATCATCATT
>LQNS02000137.1:1737461-1750062 GCA_001587735.2 Parhyale hawaiensis
AGAGTGGCATTTCCTCCAACTCAGGGGCTACCCAGAGCCCCAAACCCAAAGCCAGCTCATACAAACAAAGCGGCGTCCGGTGGCCGGACAATGGGGGCGGCCTGATAACGCGCAGGCCACGCTATTACTTAGCCCTTATTGAGTTACGTGTAAGTTTTCGTTAGAAAAGCACGATTTGAAACGTTCCCTACCACCGAATGATTGAGCAAACGAGTCGGTCCAGTAGACGAAAGCCATTGGCAGCAGCTGAAGCCCAGACAAGGGAACAATACTCTGGCAGCAGCTGAAGCCCAGACAGGGGAACAATACTTCAACAGTGGCAACAAGAATACACAGCAACATTTCCGGAAATATTGTCACAAAATGCAGCAGGAGCCCAACCTACTTGAAGCACATGAGACTAGGCGCCTGACAACATCCAAGTTGAGTCCCATCGGAAACCCACTGCCACAGCATCCGCACAACCTCATGCGACAACAATATGGAAAGCACTAACCCGTACCAGATACTGCATTCTGGGTGCTGACCTACAAGTACGACTCCACGCTCTTGCCTATAGAGCCTCACCTTCGCCTCGAAGCGGTTCTGTTGGGCAGTGAAATGTTAACCCTTTCGTGCTTATTGTATGTACCTGTGGATGGGGAAACAGCACTGGACCGAAAAGTGGGCGTACCGCCTGTCCCTTGAATTTTCTTCTCAAAGCTGGGTCCACACTACAGTCTTTTGTTCCCCATGCGCAGTGCAAGCGTCAAGTTTGGTTGCTTTCTTGTGAACATTAGAAAAATGTAAAACTTTCCGAGTCCTAAGTATTCGCTGCAAGTCTGAGATCAGGTGAGATAGCTAGCACTAGACGGACATACAGGCCCATCTCCAGAGGGAGCAGCCGGATACTTGACACTTGCTAACATACTGACTTGACCCCCAACATTTGAACAACTCTTCTGATGCCCACACAGTTGTGAAAATTGCAACAAAACAATTTGTATTGTCTAGGGAGGATGAAAAACGGTATGTGTTGTTGTGTACCTGCCTCAAAACATCATTTGAGATAATAGGAGAGATTGGCAAATATTAGCTTGGCACCTGCTTGCTTGTAGTTTATGCCTCTTTTGTTGTACTTTATTGTATCTCTGTGAATGGCAGACTGATTTCAATCAAGTATTGGCATTTTCAAAAGTGATGCGTATTTGAGGTAGGAAAGGGTTGAGCCATGAGTACCCAACCGGTAGGTCATGACCCCTAGATTGCCAGGAAGCATTTGCAGGGAGGTGTTGCTGGAAGGGGTAAACATGTAAAAATCTTAATAATTTTTTTTTCTTTACGATTCTGTCTTTTTTCTTCACAGGAAATAAAATATTTAATCAAACTACAGGCAGCAGTGGGCTGCATGGACTTAAAGCTATGGTTAAGGGGTGGCGAGCACAGAAGCCTTGCGAACATAATAAAACGCAGTACTTATATACCGACGTCTTCCATGACTCATCCAGGACAACAACCATGTATGTCGTGGAACTCGATAAGTTCTCAAATTTGTAGATGAAGTCCTTATGTTATTCCCACGAAAATTGATATATAATTGACGCACGAAAGAACTAAGCACAATGCAGCGCCTGCTGATGTCCTCATGCAACGGCCCTTCCAGCACGACAACCATGTCCTGGAACTCGACAACTCGTCACAGTTGATGAAGTCCGTTCTTTCTATTGACTTCTCATCAAGATGTGTGAGACAAAATGAAGTCGACAGATTTGCATAATGGCGTTGTTTGCCAATGATTGCTAAGGCAAGATGTTCAGTAGCTGTGGCAGGTGCAATTGCTCCCTAAATAGTCTCTTCAGAAACGTCGAGAAATCCATTACGTGTCTGTAGCGAGGTGACTTCCTGGTAATATTAGACTTGGTCGCAGTACATTGGAGTAGCAATATTGATGGTAGTGACACTTAAGTGGCCATCTAATGGGACATCGTGGAAATTGTAGAGTCAATGAAACTGAAGTCGCCATCAAGTGGGACAGTTCCACTGGGATGAGCTAACCTCAGTTGCTTGAGCTCATCTGGAATTTTAGACGTGTGCGTTCGTTTGGCTGCTTTTGGATGTCGGTTTCGGCTTTAATCACAAACGCACTGTACTCTGTAACAGGAAAAACTTCCTGTTGCGGTGTTAGCCGTTTCAAGCGTAATCAGCTTGTGAACAGCACTTAAATTTAGTCGAGAGTAGCGAAATGAATTTAATGCTCAACAATGTTCCACTCGTGTTGGAGCTAATGAGATTAGCTTAATTCGATAAACTATGCCAATCAATGACGCATTTAAAGCATAAAGATGGTAAATTGGGCCATTGAAAAAGTTCCCGCAGTCATTACCTCCTTATGCCGATGCCACGCAATGCACTCGCATGCTCATCTTATATTCGGTTGTTCAGCTCACACGTTGTCCCGACTACACAGTAAGAGTCGGTAACTAAGATACCCCTTAATAGTATTTTAGTTGAATGACGTGCTAACTCAACGTCCACTCATAAGTTGTGCGTGCGATTATTTGGTGTGGCCTCGACATTAGATAATCTTTGCCGGCGTTCGGCGAGTGCAGCCAGCCGATCTAGAGGCCGCCTCGCCAGTCGCACGTTGGAAGGATCCAAGTGGCAATTCGAGCACTCAGATTTAAAGTTTCGGATAAGTTGTAGCTAATCGGAATAGATTACTTCGATTGCAGTGACTAAAATGCACATGCCTATCGTGTTATGAAAAAAGTAAACGTACTGCTTTAGTCCAATGCTTACTATGGCAAGAAAAAAATAATATTAGATTACAGATCAGAATCGTATGATTATCCACATTGAGAAAGTTTTCCATACTTAATACTATTTGATACCGTCTATTTCATAAACAAATTGCCTATTGAAACGTCAAAAATCAAAGGCTCCACAGCTCTAAGTATTTTTAAGGACTTTGGACGTTTTCGATTGGGACGTCGCTGTCGAATATTCAAGTGCACTTGACTTGCCTTTTCGGACCGATTCAAGCGTGTCCCAATCGAACGGATTTTAGGTCACCAATATTTGTGACTGGGCCTAATTACTAGGTTGAATTTTGGCTACTTTGTTTGTACTTATAAGCTTGTAAGCATATTTTGTGAACCCATTGTGTTCTTAATAAAAGCTAATTATTATTATTAAGCTGTGATGTCACTATAAAATTTGTATTACGTTCCTAACATCTAAAAGTTAAGCAGCCTTGGCAGTAAATCTTATGGATTTATTTCTCGCAAGCTGCGACAGTGCCGTTCCATTAGATAGTGTTGCAATTATGGAGCTGGGCCAGCTAAGTTTTCTGACTCAACAATAGTGACACTATATAAACAAATCACTACACTGGTCCATACGACCGATCGATATGTTTATATCATGTTACCACTCCATAGTATAATTCTATGATTTCAGCGTGATATACTTAAGTTAACCCTGAAATAGATTTTTTCTTTGCTACTATCAAAGAAAACGGGATAATATTTTTCAAATATCATTGGTTTAGGAGGTTAAAATTGCAAAGTCCTACCTTTTCTTTCAATCATAATTCGCCGAATGGTAAAAAGCTTATTTCCAGTCACCATTGTTGTTTACATTAGATAAAGTCAAGTGCATTAAACTTGAAAAGTTAAATCACCTCCTGAGGAGACTTGAGATTTCGGCCTAAGCCGGTTTCGCTTAAGGCCTTAAACTCTAGTCAAAGTGGCGAAAAGAACTGTTTGAATTGACTTTTCGCTTGATTTAAGCTAAGCAACTTGACTTAGTGTCCCAATCGAATACGTCCTTAATCTCGAATTTAGAGACGAAGAAAAAAAGGAATGATAAGAGAAGCCTTTTACACCCTACGTAAAATTCAACACTACATTTGTTAAGTGCTTGAAAGTAAAAGCTCTTGAGATGCTATTATCTCTCTGAAAAGAACGAATAGAATCCAATTCGGCCTCGTTCGATTCGCTCATAGCTCGTCAGATCACACTAAGCCAATGCCACTCGTCCGATACCTAAAAAAAAGAGCCTAGTTTCGCCACTTCAAATCATTACGCAGGAGTCAAAAGACCCTCAAATACTCACGAAACGGCAGAAAATTTTATTTTACGGAGCATGCTTGAGCTTCCGTTCGTCTCATGGATAACTGATACAAGAGTTTCGTCTAAAATTCGATTCGACGGGACGAAACCCGATTCGATGGGACGAAGCCCGATTCGATGGGACGAAAGCCCGATTCGATGGGACGAAAGCCCGATTCGATGGGACGAAGCCCGATTCGATGGGACGAAGCCCGATTCGATGGGACGAAGCCCAATTCGATGGGACGAAGCCCGATTCGACGGGACGAAGCCCGATTCGATGGGACGAAGCCCGATTCGATGGGACGAAGCCCGATTCGATGGGACGAAAGCCCGATTCGATGGGACGAAGCCCGATTCGATGGGACGAAGCCCGATTCGACGGGACGAAGCCCAGGCACCGCTCTGAGGTTACGGACGAGTGTGCTTGGCTTAGATCGACTTTGACAAGCCAATCGAACGAGCTCAAATGCTCGGCTTCACCTCCTAGAAATTTTTTTACATCATCTTGGGACGTCAGTGTCGGCTCCACAGCTTTGTTTTTAATTTAAATTTCTACATTGCGTATTGGATATCAATGATTCGACATGTTTTTTGTTGCACGCGGTCAAGAGCCTTGACATTTTCTCGGCTGATTGAATTTCAGCTCTACTAAGACTTCGGAGCCCTCTAGTGGGGTCCAGTCAGTTGGAAAATTAGGGATTTCCCTCGAAATATCACTGCCTATCATACTATGCAGTCCTAGTAGTGGACATCGCTGCCCACGTGCAGCCCACACGTACTTCTTGCCTGAAAGCCAGGGCAAGAAAATGCGCTCTCAGCCTCCAGATCAGGATGGAAAAATTTGATTACACCTTATCCACGGTGATCCTTAATGGTCCTGAATACAAACTATCAAGCATGTTACGTATACTATGGCCAAACAGGGCCAAACAATGGGCCGCAATGCAGCATAGTTTGTAATGATGGTATTACCCGATCTTTGTATTTCATGTAACTCTTTTAAGAAGCTATGACTTGTGCACCATGTCCGTATGTGCACCTAATAGAGCATAGTTAATTATTATGTTACACTAAGAACTATTAGGATATTTGCATTGGAAGCATACCATATTCTTGTGTATTACCTAAATAGCAAATGTTACTGGCATTTTAACCCGTATTTACCAAAAAAACTCCCCTATAATATTATTCCTGAAACCTTGCATGAACCTATCAATTGTATTAGTAAATCAAAGCACAAGCTGAAGTTGACGGCACCTTTTCTCACTCAGTCGGAAATACTCCATTGCATTATTTTGTATTTAAATTGGCTTCGAATTGTTTGCAGCGTTTACCAGCTAATGAGTTCTCATTTCATCCATTGTTTGTGTGGGCAGAATTGATTGAACACTCGTCTGGGTGCCGATCATCTCTTTATTTTATGCTAGCCAATGACCCGCAGTGCTAAGCAAGAAGTGTGCACCCGTTAATGAACTACTGGCAGAAAGTAAGAGAAGGATAGAAAGTAATAGACATAATAATAATATTAATTGAAAATTTGTTGATACAAATAAAAACATTCAAAACATAGGTACATTTGTAAAGTAAAATAAGAAAAAAAGTACTTCATGACAAAATTTTCAGGCCCCTTGTTAGTTCTACTGTAATAAACTGTCAGGGCAACAAATTTGGCAGATTAGTAACCTAAATATCTTGAGAAAAAAATACAAAGTGTTCAATTTCGTGGGCGGCATCTATAGGTTAACGTCTCATCGGGAGCTCCACAAATTTAAAACCAGGACCCACTGCAACACTGTGAGCTCAAGCAGCCCCACCTGCTATTCCAGAAGAAAAGAAAGAGAGAGCAAAAAAAAAAAAAAATGCGGGCAAGGAAGTGCTGTAAATTTCACAAAGTCACGCATATTTAATATTATGCAAATTTACTAATAATTCCCTCCTTAATATTTCCTTTTAATACAAAATGAGGCATACTTCGCACCCTAGTGGCGCAGGAGCTTGTGGTTAAACGCAGAAATAGTTCGGCGCGATATAGGCAGTGTTAGTAAAACTTCTACTAACTACTTGCATTCGGCTGCCTCATCGTTCGCTTCTCGCCCAAGTCAACGCGTCTACTAGATGTTCTTCTTCCACTCGCCTTACGATGCATCCTGCGGCATCCCCGAAGACGTCTGCCGCTACGTCTCGGCAGGAAGTACCGCATATGCTTCTCGGCATCGGCCCGCCTTGAAGATTCAACTTCTGCTCTATGTCATGGCTTTCGTGCGGGCATTCATGACCAGCGCTTTAGCGTAGATTCTTCTCCCCCTTCTTTTTTATTTCTCCTTTCTTTTTTCTCTTTCGTCTTCTATTTTTTTTTCTCTCGTTTCTCCATTCCTCTACAGCCTACTAACATAATGGCAATAGCTCATAGAGGGCCGGGGTGTAAGTCCCGGTGTCTCTTTGGGAATGGGCCTTTTAGTTCGTCTACTGCCGCCTATCTAATCTAATCTCCAGCCAGCGCACAGAGGGATGGAAGGAACTGGGGTTGGAAGGAAGTGGGCACAGAATGTAATATACAAGGAAGGCCTAACCAATGATACGGCGACCCATGCTTCCGAACGATGCGCAACCTCTCGCAAGATTATATAGAACATTTTGAGCGAATTATACATCTTATGGGGCATGTCCCATGCCGACGTCTAACTAGGTCCGACTTGTACGCCATACAGGTACAAATAATTTGGAAACCATCCACTCGGTGCGCCACTCAACAGGTCCGCCCCACGGTCACCAGCGCTTCCGAGATAGGATAAACGACCGTAGTTCAACTTTAAAAGAATGAATACTCGTTAAGTTACGCAGCGAACGTGGCAGAGCATTCCAGACTGCTACAAAATTGAAATAAAATGATTTTTGACCTTTGGTGGTGGCAAAGGAGGGAGAGTATAGGAGTTCGTTACTTCTAGCTCGTGTGAGGTAACGATGAAATATTTGTAATTCAGAAACTTGGTTATGAAAGAAGGCAGTTCGCTTTAGATGCAAGTTCTGGAAAGTTTGGAAAACAATGAAGTACTGATAGATTTGGTCGATGGTGAAGAGCCTATTAGTGTGGTCGGTAAGAGATAGGGGCTGGTGAGTGGCCAGCAGCGCCACACTGCGGTGCTCCAGCCTCGCCAGCTCCACGCGACTGGTCGCCCCACAGACACACGCCATACACCAGGTGTAGGTAGATTAAAGAGAAGTACAGTTTGTTTAGTACGAATGGAGGGATAAAAAAATGTAGACAACCTAGGTAAGCACAACACTGGATTTCGAAACAGAATGCTGTGTGTGGCATCGGAACGTTAGCTTACTGTCGATTGTGATGCCTAAGAATTCAAATTCATCCAGTAAGGCGATAGGACTGCCGCGAATTTTTAAAACACGATTTGAAATTTTGCACAAGTTGGAAAGTACCATGTAGTTTCTTTTAGACACATTAAGAGATAGGTGATTGCAGGAGAGCCACAGGTCAACACCGGCCAATTCTCGATTAACCATGCTAATGAGCGAGTAAAGATCGCTGCCACTCGCGAATACAGTTGTGTCGTCTGCGAAGTGGAGAAATTTCAAAGTACTTGACGCTCGGTTCATTATTATTATTACATGTTTTGTTTAACCTCCGTAGCCGCAACTCAGGCGTTCCAATAGAGAAACTACTTGTGTGCAGTATTCAAATATCGCATATTGGGTAGGCGTGGCGGCCACGTGCGCTACTACGGGCAGGGAAACAAGGCGCTAAGTATAATAGGAGACACTCAAGTGGTCGGCCCCTATTGTGTCTTTCCATACGAGAGAGACTAGAGATGTCCCGCGTACCAGGTCGGCTATCTCGATCGACAGCCCACCTCACGGGACAGAAAGAAGAAAGTAGAAATCCTACCTAACTTTACAAAACTAACCTCGTTAGCAGGAATTGCGGCAAGCTGCTACATCTCCTGCGGATAAGGCACTAGGGAACCTTGGGTGCGTGGACGCTCGGTTCATATCATTTATATAAAATAGAAACAAAAGTGGACCGAGTATTGATCCTTGTGGCACTCCAGAGGTAACAGGCAATTTGGAAGAGTTCACATCCTCTACAGAAACATAGTGGTAGCGATTACTAAGATAAGATCGGAACCAGTCATGAGATGTTCCCCTAATGCCAAACACATCGAGTTTGCGCAGTAAAATATCCTGATTCACTGTATCGAATGCCTTAGAGAAGTCTAGGAAGACGCTCAAAAGATACTTCATAGAATCTAAGGTTTCATATATGCTATGAGAGAATTCAAGCATAGCATCGTCTGTAGATCGCCCCTTGCGGAAGGTGAACTGACAGGAACTAAATAATGACTTTGTGGTAGCGAAGTTGAATAGACAGTTGCACATTATTCTTGCCATTATTAGTGAAAAGTAAAGTAGATATGGAACGGAAATTGTCAAGCTGATTTTTGCTACCTTTCTTGTATACTGGCGTAATGCGTGCATTCTTCAGAGCGTCAGGATACACTCCTTCACAGCAGGATCTATTAATTAGAATTACTAGAGCAGGCGACATAGCATGAGTAATGAGTTTATACGTAAAAACAGGTATGGAGTTTAGGCCTGATGTCTTATTTGGAAACGACTGGATTGTTCGAATAACTTCGGCTGCATCGGTTGGCAGACACACAAATGAACTAACCTGCCTATCAATATACTCCAGTGGATCCTTTGCTACGCGCGGAATTTCGCTGTCGAGGGCGCCAGCAACTTCATTAGAATAAATGTTAAATAAATCTGCAATTTATTGCCTGTCAGTAATGAGTTGACCCTCACGCAGGAGCTTTATGGCGGCAGCCTTTCCCTTGGACTTCTGAGCCAGTACAGATCTAATTATCTTTCACGTATCTCTGATATTGCCACAGCTCGCTGCAAATTTCCTATAATAATAAGATTTTTTTAGCTTGTCGTATCTCGTTTGTAACTTTATTACGACATCGTTTGTACTCGTCATAGCTACAGTATCCCGCTCTATAGTGTCTGTAATGTAACGCGGCGCCAGATGGGCCACATATTGACGGAGCTCCAGACAGGGCAGTCTGTCACTGCCGTGATTATGGCAAATGTGGACGTGCTTCCAAGTGCCATACAGAAACAGCAGCACCAGTGGTGACAGAGCCAGCTGGCTTGATCATGGTCTCGTCACCTAAAATTTCAAGTCTGCCAGCTTTTATTCACCGGAATCTCATTATCTCCATTGTAAGTTCAGCCCGCCATTCCTCATTTGCCACCAATACAAGTATTGGTCGGTGTGGCAGCTGATGGGAGAGTTCTATGGGATATTAGGGCTTTACCCCACACTGGCGCATTCCAGGGTGCTTTCAAAAAGTGGCTGGAACTTGTGCCACACTATTGCTAGATCCCTCACTCTATTGCTGATCTTGGTATACTTTAGTTGTATTATTTAGTGGGTGTTGGTGGTTGCAGTTCATCTGTAGATCGAAAAAGCGTAGTTATGGAGCCGAGTGTTAAAAAAAATTAGAATGTAACTGATCAGAGGAATTATAAGCCCGTTGCTTGGAACAATGTTCTGCCTCCAACGTGCACGAGCTTCTGCTGACGGTGGAATCAGTCAAATTTACAATTCCAGGTTACTTTTTCTTTGACATTGTCATCTAAAGTAGTTATCGCCTAACAGGGTTGCCAGGTTGAAAAGATTTACTTAGTAACTAAAATTGTCTTCTTGTATCTTCAGAAATTAGGAATGTTTTATTGTTATCAAGGTAACATTGCGAACCTGTACAGCGTACACGGAAACCAACATTCATTGAAAATAAAAAGGCGCAAATATCCAGGGTATTGCACGGCTGCAGTCAAGCACCGGTCGTCAGTGCTATGACTTCGATGACTTAAAATTCAAATGACAGCTGCAACCCTAACTGTAGGCCCATCTGTTGCTGTTTAGGGCGGTGCATTCTGCAGTGGACACTGCAGGGCAAAACATGCACCAATTCCGAGTCTTGCAAGACTGCCAGTATGCTAGGAATCGAACCTCAGGTCCTGAGACAATTAGGCAGAGCGCTCTCACTACTAGGCCGCAGCTAGGAAGGATTTTTTTTTTTCACTGGTGTGATTTATGTGGCAAGAATTATTGTGTAGTAGATGAAAGTTTACCACTGGAATCATTTCTATACGACTTTCTTAGAGTCTCAGAGGCGAGAATATGGCACTGATATCATCTACACAAACGTAACAACGATGCCATGAATACGATGTTTGAGTGTTGTATGCCGAGTAGTGCTGACAATTAGAAAAGCGTTAACGGCTGGTATAAAGTAGCAAAAATTATATAATTGATAAAATATTTTCCTGTCAAATGATTAAAGGCAGCGCCACACGTTAGCCAGCGACCTACCGTCATACTACACAGCTTTAAAGTGTACAGCTTTAAAGTTCAAATGCGCTTCAAATTTAAAAAAAAATATCCGGAATTCGATTAGTGATACTTGCTAAGCACAGTGAAATGACGGCTAACATTTTAATAAATCTATTATTGTACACACTGAGGTGTTTGAAGTGACTCGTCCACGCATTTGGATGGTTTGAAGCATGAACTTATCGCAAAAAAAAGACTAACACGCGAGCCCGGCTTTACACAAAAAAAAAAAACTAGAACTGCCTAATTAATATCAGAGTTGTCTGCTGCTATATAGTGTCATCTGCTCAGCACTATATGTACCAGATGTATGTAATGCAACTCTAGTGATAAGCAGTACGTAATACACTTCCACCTTGTCCTTATGTGTACCTAGTAAAGTGTATTTGTTGATTTATTTATTATCGTAGATACTTCATTGTGTGACACTGCAGCGTCCAGCAATCACAATTAGTTTCACTTGGGCGGTTGACATCCAGTGGTGGAACCGGCAGCGTTTCTTACCTTAGCCTATAACTGCCGGTAGATATTCAGCCGCGGTATTTTGCGCCGACAAAAGGTGCACTTCTGTGCAGACCCGCACTTTTACGACACACAAGCTTACTGCCATAGCGGTGTGCTTACTCTCCTGAGAAGCTAACTCTTGCTCTCTGTTGTGAAGTATGGTAACACCATATGGGTCTGCAGCTTCGTTTTACAGCCTCGCCATGCTACTGATGAAATACGATGTAGCACGGTTGTATTAAATACTGAAATCTCCCGAAGATGCTGTAACATGGTAGTATTAAATACTGAATATTTTCCGAGGAGATACAAAAGTCTGTATAATTGCGGGTAAATACTCTGATTTTTTTAGGAATACGTTTCGACAGTTCAAACAAAATACGGGTTTAGGATAAATTACGATCATATTAGTTTGTCATCAAATACTAATAAAATTTGTCCTCACAAGTTCAAGGCAAAAAAACGTGCACGCGTACGTGAAAAAAAAAAAAAACTTTCAGGAATAGCCTACTGCAGATCAATTAAATTCTGCCTCCCAAACTTTACCTATCTCACATTTATGGGTCAATAATTTACTGATATCTGAAAAGGATGAAGCAAAGAATTTGTTTTATGTAAGTACGAAGCTTTAATTAAATTTTCGATGTAGAGATCCGAGTTAAACTTAGAAGCCACGGTATCAGAATTGTTCAACTCTGAATTGTTCAACTTAGAAGCCACGGTATCAGAATTGTTCAACTCTGAATTGTTCAACATAGAAGCCACGGTATCAGAATTGTTCAACTCTGAATTGTTCAACTTAGAAGCCACGGTATCAGAATTGTTCAACTCTGAATTGCTCAACTTAGAAGCCACGGTATCAGAATTATTCAACTCTGAATTGTTCAACTTAGAAGCCACGGTATCAGAATTGTTCAACTCTGAATTGTTCAACTTAGAAGCCACGGTATCAGAATTGTTCAACTCAGAATTGTTCAACTTAGAAGCCACGGTATCAGAATTGTTAAACTCAAAATTGTTCAACATAGAAGCCACGGTATCAGAATTGTTCAACTTAGAAGCTACGGTATCAGAATTGTGAGCGAATTAGCGGTATCCACAAATTGAGGTCGAACGAATTAGGCATTTACACGCATTATTATTTTTTGCCTGAACGGTGACTTCCTTGCTCCGATGTTGTACCAATTAACGACACGTGTCAAGGGCTCTCGACTCCGAGCTGTGCGGACTGCAGTTAGCTACCTCCTCGGATCCCTCATAAGTTGAGTAACCTGTCATGAGTGGCACATAGAGCTACTATTTCTATAGAGTGTCTGGTATAGCAGACATTCCATCACAGATTATTCCGTCTGGCACGTGTAATTCTACATTAATGAACAATAAAATATACTTCTTCAGTCTAAATTTTCGTTCAAATTAATTGGAAGTTATGGAATTATTATTATTATTATTATTATTAAAACTTCACGCTTGGGCTCCCACGGACAGGTAATACAACCCAAATGAAGCATTTGCAACACCGGGAAGCCCAATACGCTGCTAAAGGCAATCCAGCAAAAAACCATTAACAGCAGACTTAAAA
>LQNS02000137.1:1750613-1769500 GCA_001587735.2 Parhyale hawaiensis
AAAGTGTCACCAATCTCTAGTTGGGGATGCTGCGGTAAAAGTGTCCGAGACCGACTGACAATCATCGATTTGGTCTTACTGGCATTCAGCTTCATACTCCAGGCCGAGCACCAAGCACTAATACGCGACAAATCCCTTTTCAGAGACTGAGCGACAGCATCACGCAGGCGAGGAGTAGGTATAATAGCTATCAAAGTTGAATCGTCGGCATAATTGAAGATAAACGATAATAAACGATAAACAAGGATAATAATGACTTGATGATACGTTTTATTGGAAATACGAGAATATCTTTGTATTCACAGTCCATCACTATTGATACTGACCTTGTTCAGCTGATTGAAAATTATATTGAAGTAGGCACTCTGTTGCAATCACGAGACGAATCGACTTTGTCTGCTGTGATTAAAGTACATCTATTTTCAAGTAGGAGAATCACCTAAATAATACCTCACAGTCTCTTGTTATTTCTTTAAGTTAGCCATTCGCTGAGCTGTCATTAGTTTCCAGCAAGGGTCTAACAACCTATTTATTGTGAGTTTCGGTAATTTTAATCGTTTTTTTTTTCTGAACGGTGTAGAACTAAAGCTCACCAGCACCGAGGTAGCCGAGGTCAACGTAGTTTACGTTCTTCCTACCGCATCACCGTCACAAACTAGCGATTTTGCTAGTGACTCTAGAGTGTAAGAATTCAGCGTAAATTAGTATCGTTTTTAATTTCCCATCGAATGGTTGTTAGTTACTGAGGTAAGTCTAGAAGTTTGGTTAGTCCTTTTGAACTGGGCTCGCATCAATTATTGCCTCAATGAAAGACAAGTAAAAAACACTTTACGAACTGAATCAAGTATTAAATTAGAGCAAGTATTTCATACGGTTCTTGAAATCAGATAAAACCGAGAAAATTTAAAATACACTATTTTTAGCGGTCCCTCTAGCCGCATGAAATTTACCAATTTAAAATATAATTTTCTTTTTTAGAGTGCATGTCCTCGGTTAGCAGCGCCGTCGAAAAACTTTGTCTGAGATTGAGACAGCCAAAGAAAAGATTCCCAGATGTAGATGGAATCGACTCCAGGCGGCTGAGAGCTGTTCGCTTGCTTAAATAGGTACGTCTGTACTTGCGTCTGGCAACCCAGAAGTTAAACTTTAAACGACATATGTAGCTGATATGATTCGAATTTTGAAATAAGCCTTCCGCTGGAGATCGGTGAAGTGTCCTTGGCTTTGGCTTAAGAGTCGAAGGCCAGGGAAATACTCCTCCGTATTGGGACTGGACACATTAAAGTTAAAGGTAAAGCCGTTTGGAATTAAATGGACATTTACAGCTTGGAATTTTAGATCTAAGGTGCAAATTAATTACCAGTTATGTAGCGGCTGTTCTAGCTCTGTCCATCTGTGATTGACGACTGCCGCACACCAGGGGTCACGTATCAACAGCCCTCACATGTCACGTTGGCAAGAATTTTCAAAGAGAGTTGCAGTAATTCTTTCATCAAGGGTCTTAGTTTCTCATTTGCTTAGTAAGGATAAGGTCAAATTAACGGCACATCCCTCCTGGGATACTCACATGCACTGGTTCGTGCTGGCCCCGAAGGAACCGAAACCCTGGCTTCACATCCCTCTGGTGATGAGCCTCTATGTAAATTCAGTATATAAGTCTCATCTAGTTTTATTGTAGCCTGTGATAGTGAAGTTGAAGTGCAAGCGGAAGCCGTGGAAAAAAGTATTAATGCGATTATTTAGTTACCACCTCTACTAAGAAAACGATAGGATTACTTTTTCATTGAGCGGAATCCATTATAGACAGACAATGCATCGTTTGAGTATCATACCTTTCTTGTCGAAAGTTGGTACTCTGTGTGTCATACCCCTGATACCAATTCAAGTCATGGTAGTAAACAAGCCGCAAGCAGTTCTAATTATATCAAATTATTTTCCATTCAACGTACTGTTCCTGTCTCATCTCGCGCTTTCTCTAGAGCTGGACCTTTTAGTACCAGAGTTTCGTCAAAATCACACGAGTAAGGACTGAGCTTTCGCGAGCAAATGTGAAGGATTGCGTAGGCGAAAAATCAGTAAGACCGAGTGAAATGACCGCTCGGCGGTTCTAGTGTTAATTAGTATGCATTGCTAATTAGGTCTCAAGTCTCGCTTAGATATTGTCATCTTTATACTGATTATAATGAAATTACAACCGATGTGATATGAACCGTCAAAGAATTATTTATAACTTAATATGTAACTAAGATTAAATATGTAGCTAAATTAAATAGAAAAAATATTCAACTTAATCGCGCTATTGCATCCCTACAGTTGGGGTACAGATGCAATAAAGGGACCTGTGTGGCGTGTGACACCTCAGAGGTGCTAGGTTAGGCTATGTGGAGCTAACTTAGGTCAAATTACGGAACATAAATTTTTGCATTCATGCAAAACGTATAAAAATTAAAAGAGAAGTATTAGGGTAATGTCTCAATTACCGAATGCCCATCTATTACCGAATATAGGTAGGAATCTTATTGCGTTTGGTAATAGAAAGGCATTCGGTAATTGAGACATTACCCTATCTCCATTAGGTCAAGATAGGTCTCATTGGTTAGGTATTTCCATCAGGTCAAAGGATATCAGGTCAGGTTAGGTCAAGCAAGCAAACACTGATTTTCCTAGATAAAAAGAAAATAGAAAGGTCCCGCGCATTTTTTTTTAACTGATAATTCTGGGTCAGGTTACGTTAGTTTAGGCGAGACCTGGTTAACCCTATATGGACCAACTAAAATGCCCGCGTCTTTGTAGGAATAGCATTATTTGTAACGGCCTCTAGGAAGGGAGCTGGTCCTTATAGGGTTAGATTAGTTTAAGGGTTGACGGGACCAATAACTGTGTGACTGATGTACGATACATACACCCATATTATTGCATAGTGTTTTTAATTACTCACATTAGCAACTTTAAACCTACATTGAATACATATTTTCAAATTCAGAGACAATACATGCAATACTCACCGAGTATGGCTGATGCGAAGAAGTTATGGAGTACGACGGCCGAAGTCATTTTCTCGTGTAGCATATTCACTTCACAGTAAGATAAAAATTTTTGTATATACTATTAAGAGTTCTTTGCTAAGATACGAAGCAGCAACAGGAGAGTCTTTTCAAAAGCATTTCGTTCGATCCTCTTATCAGATTAATTATATAAACCAGCAGATCCGAACACAAAGACTGTTTGGTTGCGATAAGTTTTGAGTTATTAGACCTGGTAATATTTTACACTATGTTATTTTTTGCAGTGCTGCAATGGTAGAGTGCTGAACTTGCACGGTGGAAGTCGAGTAGTCGCTTCTCGCCAAATAGGCGAATTCATGTGATACTCGGATTGCAGCGTCAGCATATCTTACATTCACAGTCTTTTGTGAGAGCAATGACCTAACCTATAAACGGATGGTCAGGGGGACGCAGAAGTCTCATAATCCTTCCGTCTTTGACGACTTAGCTCTAACAGTCCATGATCGACGGCAGACATACACTCCTCTGGAACCTCTTTAGCATCTAAATACAAACTAGTGCATTTAGATTTCCCAATTACGATGCGTAGTCAGTCTGAGTTTACTTTTACACCACTGCAGTTTTAGTAGTTTGTAATATGTCTCGATTGCACAAATTTCGCTGCAAGCTTATGGTAAACTTATATGTATATCTATTTAGTTCAAATCTCACTAAATGTTCACGCCGTGCGTTCCCTCAAATCATTAATTGTGAACACTAGGTACAACTATTTTCGACTCATTAGTATTCGCATCCCAATCGTTGTTCATCCAAGATGATACAATAAATAACAGCTGCTTTTCGCAATAATAAAGTAATATTTATATAATGTTAATAACGTACCTACAATGCTTAAATACTATAATATTTAAATAAGGTAAACAATATTCCTCACAAGACTTATAAAATATTTTCTAAGTCTTGAATGTGAGGTAATTTCTTGTGTTTAATTCTTCCCTCCATATATTCTATGATCGCTGTCGTTTGTTTTCTTTCAGCGGTAGAATCTAAGATTTTTATCCATGCGTATATTTAGTGCAATACCACACTCTTATTATAACTATCATCAAAAAAAGCTCTACGCGTATGTTAATTTGGTACTACTTTTCTACTCTACATGTATCGACACTCTAGTTCCTGCGTCAGGACCAGCATATAAACACTTCACAGCAGTGTTACTTTTACGATCATGCACCCTCTTTTGTGTTCCTTTGATATTTATGATTCGCCTCCATTGTCTTCACGTGCCGGGATACACTCAAAAACGGAAGTGAGAGAGTGTGAGAGAAAAAGAGAGAGAGAGAGAGACATCGCTGTGCGATAGTGCCCGGGCTGCACAAACAGACTCTCCACCATGTTTGTCTCGCGTCAGTTACGTTGGGTGACAAAGGCGCAGGGGCGCCTAGCTGCTTCTGAAATGATCTATTTATTTTCTCGATGACTGCATTTACCGTGAAAAGTAGAGCGCCTGTGTCTGCATGAAGTACTTACTGTTGGACCGTTATGCAATGTGTACGATCTTGTTTTGAACAATTATTGCGCGAACAGTGTTCGGTCAATGTCCGGTTAAACTACTACGGAGATTTTCATGAGTTTATTCTATTTAGGTAATATGAGGCATTTTAAGACTTTTTTTACGAATGACGTTTTCGTCGTAATTGCTTAGTTTTGGAGATATTTGACTTTGAAATTTCCATTGTTTTGCTACGGGAGAAAATAACCTCACTTGCACAGTGTACTGGAAAACCTCTTTTTATAGGTTTTTTAGGTTATGTTAGGCAAGGTTAGATTAGGTAAGGTTATGTTACGTTAGGTAAGGTTTGATTAGGTTAGGTTAGGTTAGTTTTTTATAGGGTCGCCGGTTATTTTTCTCATAGGAAAACAATTGGAACTTCAAAGTCAAACGTCTCTAAAATTAAGTATTTCCGACAGAAACGTCATTCGTGAAAAAGTCTTGAAATGCCTCACATTGCCTAAATAAGTAAAAAAAATCTCTTAAATCTATGTTGTAGCTAAGTCGAACATTAACCCGTATGTTCTTGTACTTTACAAAGAAATAAGACCCAGTATGTATTGAGCCTGTCGAATAAAAAAATTATTTATTTCTATCATCCAGAATGTAAATGAGGAAAGTGGAAGAAGTTGTGTATTAAACATATATGCGATCAGAGAATATTTTTTTTTGCTGACACACTGGATCTATATGTTATTAACTTATTTTAAAATAATGGTATAATCCCATGTTTTAATTCTACGAGATACTATTGTGTTAATATTTATTTTTTATATGGTGTCGATAGCACGAGATAACAAGGAAATCAGTTTTTTAGTCTATACATGCAAATTATTTAATTTTATCGGATGTTTACTGACTGCGACTCGCCAAACTACTATATTGAACTTGGAGCAATTAATTTATGTTAGCCCTATCTATGTCATAATTCTACTTGAGACTCAATCCGTACGTCCATCCATCCGTGTGTCTGTTCGCGACGCTTTTCAGTATTAGGTCGGGGAAACTTCAATCTGAAAGAAATTCTGATTTTCGCTGGAACGAAGTTCACTCATAGCTGTCTTCGTTAGCGCTTCTTGAATGAAATTTCAGTCACAGCTCACAGCCTCCAAGCACGCAACTGCCAAGAGTCATTAAGTAGAAGCATCCTGCCTGCATAGAACATCATACTTTAACGGACAACCGCTGTCCATCCTCAACAGCCAACAGACACAGCTTCTCATCTTCTACCAGCTACGGCCCGAAGATGATCAATGTCTGCTCGAAACGCGTCGCTGACAAGCCCGTCTGCAGCAAGCTAAGATGAACATAGTTTTGGCCAGATACTGCGCCTAACAAATCAACAGACCATCTTAATTATCCGATTGTATGAAAAACTATTAAGAAGTTTTATCGACAACATACGGCGTACTTTTTAATGAAACCTGCATTAGAGAAGGACTGCTCCCAAGATACTCTGATAAAAATATATATACAAATATATATAATTAAATCTTCAAGGAAAAAATAATCACCTCTCTCACTTTGTTAGCGGGTGATAAGCATTATTTAACCATGGAATTTTCACGGGTGCCGCAAGTAAGGAAGTAATTCTCCTATTCGTGCGCCATTAAAAGCATGACCAACAACTGACACGCACTGATGCGTGCCGCGGCTGTTGGCAGTCTGATGTACCGCATTTGGTGCGTCCGCAACACCCCAACGCACCAAAAAGTGTTTGTTCAGGAAACACCCATTTAGAGAGCAGTAGAGCACTTCATCTGAACACTTTTTATGGGCAATGAATGATTTCCCTTCTAAACAGCCCGATTGTGAGTTTATAAAATGACTTCTATACAAAGCTTACGCGCGTTGTAGTGCAAGTACTCTCCTGTATAAGGAATATGTAGTATTTACAGTATTGTGGAGTACTGCAGCGTTGCTGAATTCTAGTGTTATCGAATCCAACCGAGTCACCGAATACTACACCGTTAAATAGCAGTTCAGACAATATTGATCACAAGGTCAGTTCGTTGCACACTGGACCATACCAGTAGCCTTCTTTGACGCAACTTCGTTCTTCAGTTTCAAAAGCTTTACATCCAGATACTTTATGTAGGCACTCTTCAGCCAAAAGCATAAGTGTCGATTCCAGTGAAACTAAATATTTCGAAATGAAATTATAAAATTGTATATATTAATTAAATGGATGGGGGCCGATATCGAGGCCTAACTATAATCCGAATACATATTATCTTGAACTGCGTTGAAGCTCATACATTACTGAGATGCCATTGATTATCCCAAACCTTGTTTAGACTTGGACTTGCCAAGCAACAAGCAATAACAGACTTAGAATTACATAACTCTTTCCCAATAATTGAATCTGGGGTCCGGCTACCGCTTGTGCTACTTCCAGGAAAAAGCGGATGAAAATGTCACTTTTTAGGCTTTATTATTACAGCTGGAACTTCCTTTCCTTCTGGTATATCGAATGCTCTCGAGATTAATCGAAAACCAGGTAAATAAAAATAATACTTGAAGTCCTACATTAAGGGTAAAGAGGGTAAGTCAATTGAAGGGCTATTAGCTGGAACCTGTAGAAGTTCCGTAACGCAAAAACATAGTTCTTTAAAGATATATACAAATCGGTTAGTAAATCCTGAACCTATGATCTGCGGGCAGTACCAGCCTCTAGACTTGACTGCTGATGCTCACTCTTGAGACCATATCAAGGACACTCTATTGTTCCCCTATCTAATATTGACAGCGTAACGGTTGCACTAACGAAGAAAGGGAGAAATAAAGTTGTGTAGCATTATTATACATTCAACAGATAATTACCTGGTATCAAATATAAACACCTTAATGTGCGGAGTTACAATCAATGGGTTGTGCCGAAATTTTGTGCATCAACTCTACAATATGTTTTTCACTAAGCAAGAATCTTTTCACAGCAATTCGCGCTAAGGTTACATATAGAATCGCACGCTCAATTAATGAGAGAATGTGCTGTTCGCACGCCGTCCACATGTTCAGTAAATAAAAGTCGGTATCATGGGTACAGTACGGTACCATGAACGAGGCGCTATAGCTGACAGTTCGCTGAACAGGTTTTACGTGCGGTTGCGTAGAATTTTTAAAAGAAATAATTATATTTCCCAGTTATATACATTTACGTACCTACTGTTGTAGGTCTGGTTTAGTGTACAAAATAGAAATTAAAAAACTAATGTCCGGCAGCATGGATTGAAATTGCAACATAGGCTGAAACAGCAGATAACTGATGCATAGCAGCAGATAACTGATGCATAGCAGCAGATAACTGATGCATAGCATCAGAAAATGAAATTACTCTCATTTAAACTTCATAGCAATCACGAGAAATCAGTAATGATATATATAGACACAGCAAACTGCAAGGGATTTACTTAGAATTATTGTTGCTTCAAGACAAACGCTGTTAATTAAGCTTGCGATGCAACATCTCGGAATTCCCAAGGATTAGATGAACTGAGCAATGTTAGACTTTGAGGCAGTGCATACCTATTCCAAACGTATATTGGATACTGCTGAAACAAAGAGGTTATATTGATGGAAAACGACAGCAACGTTTTGTGGTAATATTTGTCAAGAAGGGAATGAGGGTGTAATTGTTGTACCAACGAAGAACTGCCACGTACGCGTATTACTTTTGATGATTTAGATAATGCAGGCAGGTGCAATATACGCTTCAGAGCAAAATCAGACACCACGATGATAAGAAATAAATGGTTTTGTATACATATTATCAAAGACCAGGGAAGATTCGCAGTTAATTATTTTCTTGATGTTCTTTCCAATATTATGAAATGCCGATACGCATTTATCGGCTACCTATGAGTAAGTAATGAGTGGTAATGAGTGGTTACCGATAACAACGAATAAATGCCGATATATTTTCGATTAAGTAGGAACATAATATTATTGTGCAAGCATACAGAGATCAGCACTTGTCGTGATGCCGACAAGAGCAAGAGACATCTCTCCTTTGCTAGTGAGGGCTTCAAGTGCTGACACTGATATGCTAAATTGTCACGGGCACAGTAGTGCTATTGTGCTAATTATTATGATGCTGTCTTGTGTGACAGCCGCAGTTTTGTAACTAAAGCCTTGCTCAACCGATCCAATCACTATAACACAGACTCGGAGATTCCTATTCTACAGTATAGTTTGAGGGAAGGAATGAGAGAGATAAAGACAGGGAACAAAATATAATGGATAGTAATTTCTACAACCTGCTATACTTTCTACATCATAGCAAGTATCATAAACAAATAAATTATTTAAAATACGACGAAGAAGATGCAAAAGGAAAACCAAGCGATTCAGTTGTCCGCGATAGGTCCACTTTGAGGGAAATGTACTTAGGGTGTGTTCGATTGGACGTCAAACTTAAGATTTCGAGGACATGTCCTGTTCAAAATTACAGGCATGTACGTTGGCTTAGACCCGTTCAACTGAGTTTCAGGCATTTCTTGGCCCTCAATCCATTACCCTTAAGGTTTCCAGAAAGGGAATTTTACCTCGTAAAATGGAGTTAGTGCAGGTTCAACGTAATCGCGTTGCTTCTGTCACTTGTAAGTTGTAACAGGCTTCAGAGTGGTGACAAATTCAAATTTTTTGTCTCGAGGTTCGGACCACTGATGCCTGGAAGGTTTAATTTTGGTGCCCTGCCACCCGTGCTCTCAATCAGTTCCCTATAGTTTTCAGTTGTAAAAAATAAATTAATCTTTAATGCAGTAGAATTGAATGTGCGGCAGTCTCAAGCGAAATCGATCTGCAAATGACGTGTGGAACTTGGCCCAAAGTTGCCGATCGAACTAACCAACAATGAAATTTTGGACCCAGGTCAATTTGTGGGCATGAGATTAACTCCTCAAAGTGAGCCATGCGAGAACACCTTGAAACGATTCTCAGTAAGCATTTTTCATTTCAGCAATTGCAGTTTGGTCAATGAACGCTGTTATGAGCGCCAAACTGAATGACTAGCTATAATGAAGTTTAGGTAGCGTAATTACGGAGGGTTCACACTGCAAGACTTTTGCTGTCCGTGCGCGGTACAAAGTGTCCTAACATACTGTCGCCTCAACACAACCAACTAGTTCCATATCATAAGTAGCGGACCTAGCAGTTTTGAAGTTCCCACCTTGACAACGACATTCGCTGAGAATGTCGAAAGCTTTATAAAAATAAAATTCGTCGTCCAGAAGAAGTATTATTTTACGTTAATTAAGTATGAAGGTACACAGCCTTCTGATTTCAAATTTAATGCAAATTTGAAGAGGTTTTTCAAACATTGGCCGCGACATCTGCTGGGCAAACTGACGTAATGTCTAACACTTCGGTTACTCTTTTGGTGGACATACGAGATCTGTTTAGACAGACTCTCTCACTCTGTTCTGCGTAGGAAGAACAGGAAACTGTAGTGTGAAGCCATCTTTTTTTTTTACGCTGATAATTTTTTATGAATCCGAGTAAGTAATAGTGTATTGGAAGCCGGACCATTGAATAAATATGCGATAGATTGCCAACTCAACCGAAAGAGCATTTCTAACAGGATATTGGAAATATTAAATGCGTAAAATCTAGTGTACGCAATAATGCTACCGCGCAGAATTATGTTTACTGAAGCGAGCCTATTAGCGTCCATTAGCAAAAATCTGCGTATGAGACATGAAATGATTTTTATGAAAATAATTCACCCAATACTCTTCAAACCTGACTTTAGTGCAAAGATATTCAAATTTGTGTTTTATTCAGAACTGGAAATAGAAGGAACATCGTTTTAGGATTGAACATTCTTTAATATAACTTGGGCTAGTTAGAGATGCGTTTTCTAAAGCAGGCTTATAAATATAATATCAGGCACGTGACAAAGCTACAGTAAGTATTTTATACAATATAGAAATTTATGTCACTCTAATTACTAACTTCGTTGATCGGTCGTGTTTATGCTCAAACACTCTCCTACAGTGAATAATCAGTCACTAAACGATAATCAATAAATAATTCAAATATTAAATTATTTTTCTACAGTAAATAAACAGTGAATCATTAACCAATCGGTAATCAACAAATCAGTCCATTGATCAACATATTCTATTCTCCTACAGCAATAGCCTTTATGCTATTGTTAAGATAAAACTACTTGGTACGCCCGTAAAAATTGAAGCAAAAGAATTTGCGTGGTCGCCGCATTGTTTACTCCCACAAAAAACTCTTAGTTAATACAGCAGTAACTACTTCAGAAAAACACACATTGGTGAGGGCGCATAACACCACAAATCTTTCCAGTTGCTAGAATTCCAAAGGATAGGGAATCAAATTGTGTTTGGCTGAGTTATACAAATATCCCAAAGAGAACATTCGGATGCCCCAGCAGTTGCATTATAAGCTTTTAGTTTCTAGGGCGGCCCAGAAGTATCGCACTCTTGGTACATTGATTGGAAAATTCTCTGTGTGCACTAGGAGCCGAGTTGGGGGGTGGTTACATGGGGTTATAACCCCTGATGTTCTCTAGAAAACCAATCAGAATTTTACGTTTGAGAAAAAAAAAAAAAGTCTAAGACGAAAGCTGCAGCAGCGGAGTCCAACAGACTGGCAGCAGCTGCAATGGGCGTCCTATATACTGAATTTGAAACTTGAAACGCCGCATCATTAAAATTAACAGAATTGTTTTGCACGTTCTAAAAACATTAGTGTACGTACTCGACTGGGACATGGCCCTAGTGTAACTATATGTATTTTGTAAGAAGAACTGTCTTATTTGGTCATCACTGTCATGTGTATCTCATTGTCATATCCCCACTGAATAAGAATACACAGTTCTTTGGTCTCTCTGTACCGCTGTGAAGGATTAAGTAAGCGAAAATTCATTTGCTGAACGGCAAGGTGGCCGTTGCCTTACCGAATTTTCTGAACATAGAAAACAAACTTAGAAGTCGTCTGAAGTACATGTAAGTGGTATCACAGATACTGGATTGTATTTGATTCCTTCTCACAGCGAATTGCTTTTCTATGAGCCCATCATATTTATACTTTAATGCTTAAAACAGGTAGAAAGTCAATAAAGAAAGCTGAAAAAAATTTTCCTAGAGAACTAGGCGAAGGTGAAAGAACAGCGAGTTTCACTGAAATACAGATTTATTTTTGCCGTCATTTACTGACGGACCGCTAGTAAGGTTATGCGAGCTAACTAGGTATTTCTTTGCCAAACGTTGTTGTCCGTGGGTGGAGGCTGCATTGCGCCTACTTGGTGTTCGATTATGACTATCTAAAATTAAACTGAACTTTCAGAAATTAAATCGAAATTAACGAAAATTTAATTAAACTCTCGGAAATTCAATAAAAAATTAAATTCAGTTTGTCGTGTCGACGATTCAATAATTACAGCTACCGAAAATTGAAATTATCGAAGGAGGTGAGCGACTAATTCCAATTCTTCAGTAAAGCGTTACTATCGTCTCTCCCGGGTTGCCAAAATATTAGATTAAAAAATCAGTTTTTCGAGCTGGTAAAATTCACACACGAGTACATGCACTGCCAGTGTAGAGGATTCTAGAGTAGGCATTTCCTAACTGAAAAACAAACAATAACCAGTGCCAGTCAGGTATTCATTCAAGAGACAAAAAACTTTTCGAGGAAATTCTATGACTAACATTAGACATTTTTCCTGTTTCCATGTTTCTATGGTATTTTTCCGCAAAATTTATTAGTATTCATGCGTTTCTTGTTGTGGAATTTTTTCTATATTTTTTGAGTAATTTTTCACTAAGATATTTAGGACCACAAAAATGTGGTAATTTCGAATATCAGTCAGCAATCTTCATCCTTATTTTGAAAATATCATGAAACCGGGCATTTTTCAACATAAATGCATTTTATGTTGTAAATTTCCGGGAAATCGTTGCATTGTCACAGGGAATGCTAGCAGTTTTTCTGAACTTGCCATCTTATCAGTGATGAAGAACTTGGCAGCTTCCCAGTGACAAACACTCGTACTGGGGAGCTGCGAACACCTCACCGGACAGTGGCTGCTGCCATACTGAATTGCAGAGACTGCAGCCGCCTCTCAGAGACCCTCAGATAGACTAGTTGCCCTCGACCTGATGCGCATGCATACACGTTCATACTCACACCTACATAGAGTCTACACGTGTAGAATTATATGCCGAGTAGCGTAGGCAGTGCCTTTCCTGAATGGAATAAACTAGTATAGTTACATTTTTCTTTTATAATGACATATGAACATTATCCAACGAAATTACGATATATTAATAATATGATCAAACTGTACTAAATTATTTCAATATTTTAAAACTTTCCAAATGCTGGCAAATATTCTGATAATGGCTAAATAGCAATTCCTCACGCAACGTGCCTGAATAGAAATAAGCTTATTTATAAATACAGCATATATAAATATAGTTAGGTGTTGTCGTAAGATATATTAAGCAAATAAATGGTACTATACTTTTTTATGAAAAGATCACTGCTAGTACATATGCGGTTTTAGCCTGTTCGCTCAGTTTACTGCGACGCACAACACGACTAATTCTTTTTAAAGAATTATTGAAGTACTTGTCACCGTTTGTTCTCTTTGACGCCCAGCATCCGGTATATGTGTTTTCATTTTGTTGCAAACAGTTTTCGCTGCATCAGTATGCAGTTTCCAATACACAAAAAAAAATTTTCACGTGAAAGTTTTTTTTTTTTCGTTGGGTCAAGTTTTTTTTTTTTTTTTTGTCACGAGACTTTATACGTATTATTTACTTGAAAAAACATCAACAACCTCTGTTAAAAAGAAAAGATTAACAACTGCAGATGATAATGGCTACCGTAGCAACGGCCATGCATCATCACGTCGGTCGTAAATGAGCGTAATTTGAGGCGAGAATTACCCTGCTCATTTCCGGATTTTCCCTGCAGATATTTTTACCCTAAATAGTGAGTTTTCATTCGCCAGGCTCCCTCGTCCAGAGGCACCTAATTTTTTTATCAACTTACCTTTATTTTTTAATCATAATCTCGCCACCTTAGAGAAGTAGTTACAGTATTTACAGAGGGGTACAGATGGGAGAAAATCTACTCCTGTTGTGTAAATAGGAACGTTAATTTCACGACTAAAGGTGTCATCGCTTGTCACGGTTAGGCTTATTTGCGTTTGCGACGGGAGTGCTGGTTTCGTCGCTTTGAAGCATACTGCAGGCATTAATTAGAGAGAAGCAACTACAGTTGAGACGGTTGAAAACTCAGTTTTGCGGATCAAGATTAAGCTTTCTAATATCCAAATAGGCATTTGATGAAGGGTTAACTCCTGAAATTCCATTACAAAACGAACGAAGCCCAAGTACCTCAGCAAAATTCCAGGTAAGTCAAGCCTATTGGGTTCTGCTTAATTAGATTGCGTGTGAAGTGCAGTGCAAGCGAACTCCTCTATAACGAACGAAATTCTCTACCTACAAAACCAACAACGGCGATGACACGAACATTAACCAATATGTATTAGAACGGTGACAATAACACTTGTGGAAAAGATTCTTTCTGCTACTTCGTTCCCAAGCAGAGGATGGCAGACGGCGTTCTGCTAGCTATGTCGAAGAAGAATTTTTGTTGCATTTACTTTTCATTTTGGGCCACTTGTATGTTTATACGGTTGTATGAGAAGTTGTTAATTTTATTGTGCTTTAACTGCTCAAGTAAACTGAAAAAAGAACAGTTGTCTTTGGGAGTTGTTAGCCATTGCAACTTAATTTATAAGAAAATTTAATATATTATTCAATGAAACTTCCTACTTGACGGATTTAGTTTCAACTGGTTAAGTCAAAGCTATTTCTGAAAAAATAAATAGGAAAATATAATTTGGTCAAATAGACTCGTCCTTTATTCTAACGGGCATTAAACATAATTGACTTCAGCAATTATTCATTTCCACAACAAGAAGAAATAGATAACATATCAAGTCCGATAATAAACCAACTTGTGTGTTAAAATTATACTCATCAAAGTCTCATTGTCTGTTTTCCCTTTGTACCCGTTTTCTTTGAATGCCTTTTACTTTGTTGGCGTTCGCAGCTCACAGTCTTTGACTTCGCTGGTTCGATGCTAACCCAGGCACGCGAGCTCTTTGCTGGTCTAGGCATGCTGACTCAGCATTTGTGTGCATGCACTGCGACGTGGTAGAACTTGCCTTCCTCAGAGATGAGGGGGGTGGGGGGTCGCGGGTCATTTGAATTTTCCGCCAAATTTGGCGCCATAGTTCTTGATGACCCGCGATCGACTGCAGCCGCACTTACTCCTCTGGGGCCAATGGGCCTATACCCGCAGCACAAACCAGTGCGTGTGGGTCTCCCTGGTGACGGTGCGGTCAGAGTTGACTTTACCTTTACCTTTGTCCGTTGCAGAAACCCAATTTGCAAGCATTAGCAAACAACGCTTGTTCGTTATATGGGGACCGCCTGTAGTTATCTATCTAATAATAATTTAATCTCGTTAGCGTCCTCTCCATCAGTTAAGTTGACCACTTCTGAGGATTATTATAATCACAATTCTGGGCTACCGGTGTTACACCGGTAATCCCAGCGCTCACAAACTGAGTCTCAGTCATGACATGAAAATAGACAGACAAAGGCATTTGTGACACGGATTGCGATGTTACAGGTAACCGATCAAGAACATCTATTTCAAATAAAGGGAACAAAAGAATGATATAAATGATTAAGTATTGAACTTCACAGCCCAGAGCTAGTAAATCATTTAAATTACTTAGAGTTTCCGTAGATCAATTTACAAATAACGCAAAATTTCGTTATTGTTAAGCTTACACCGCTCGTCGACAGATGGCGCCTCTTAACCACAAAGCTGGTTACGATTGCCATTTTTGAGGTTACGATAACCAAACTGGGTTGTGACTGCAACACACCTAAGCTTAACACTTTACCGATCACATTAACTATTCAAGAATTAGATTTCTTTCTCAATAACGCCCCAAATCAGCAGTGCAGTCCTAAGTTTAGAATGTCAACCAGCTAGTCAACCAGATATCTTATGGCTGTGAGACGCTCATTGGTGGAAAAGACGGGGAAGCACTGAGTTTCACGGGGGAGCTTCAGACGAACCGAGTTACTGATATGCGATTGGTGCATACGACAACAGGCTGACAGCCATAAGAGACTCTCGAGCTTCAACGGGTTTGGCTACAGGCTCCCTCCTTCTCTATACAAGCTCCTTGAGCCCGTTGAAGCTCAAGAGTCTCTTATGGCTGTCAGCCAGTTGTGGTATGCACCAATCGCATATCAGTAAAGAGTCTCTTATGGCTACAGCCAGTCGCGTAAGCACTAATCGCATATCAGTAACTCGGTTCGTCTGCTGCTACCCCGTGAAACTCAGTGCTCCCCCGTCTTTTCCACCAATGAGCGTCTCACAGCCATAAGAGATCTGGTTGACTCGCTGGCAAGTCTGTAACTGGGCCACAAGGCTCTCTCCTTCTCTATTGAAGCTCCTTGATTACAACCGCTTACCTAAGCACTCTGAGATGAGCGCTTACGGCTTCACTGCCGCTCAGTGTCAAAACTTTTTTTTTCTCTCTCTCTCTCTGAAATGGAGAAAATTCACTGCTTATTGCGGGCCGCTCAGCACCCACTCAAAGTAATAGCTCCGCTTCGGTATTGTGGATACCGCAGGCTAGCTTATGCAGGTCCAATGGTTTTAGCTTGCGAAAGCTGTTTCATCGACCACTGAATTAAATTTGGGAGAATAACTGAAGCAAGGAGGTTCTAATAGAGAGGAGCGCACCTTCTCTATTTATCCTACGGAAGCGTTGCGAGTAAACTTTTCCCTTAAACTGGCTGAATGGCTTATCCAATCGGAAAGCGGCATTGCCTCACGCAGTCTATATAAGAAGGAGTCCTGTGCTCAAATTTTAATAGCCATTAACCATCAACGAAATTCCGAGCGGAGGGAAGTATGTAAAGGAAACTTGCATCCTGTATACCATCTGATGATGAAAGTAACAGGATGAGCACTGGGATATAAATCTTCAGACACGATTGTCTTTGCAAAAATATTGATGAACTGCCTGTCTGTATCTTCCTTAATTATATCTACTGACCACTGCCACTTCAGCCACTTTAAGGACTACAAACGCCAGCTCTGATCACGTGACAAAGCCATGTGTCTACTCGCCCAGAGATTGCTTGGGTTTGCTCCTCCCATTAGGAGCTCCTTGAGCTGAAGCAACAAAATCATCTGTGGGAAGAAACTACGAACCAAGATGCATGAGAGTGCCAATGGAAGCTTCAGATAACTTCAGGGCAAAGATTTCATCTTTGGCAATGCAAGAAGTGCATTTAGACTTGACGTCGCCCGATACTTAGCCATAGATTCGATGTATGGAGAAGCTAATACTCGTACAAATCAGACTAAGCCTGCGATGTCTTCATTTTTTGAATTTCAACTGTCCCTGTTTAAGATACGTTTGCCATCTTCTGCAACCCGGCCTATTTTCTACCTAACAGTTTTGTTAATGCGTGACAAAAAATGAATAAACAGATAAAAAACCAATAAATACACATCGGTCTTTATTATATTATAGATGGAAACACTGGGATGGTTACTCTAAGAGCTTATGAAGATTGAGCGCTCACATCGGCAAGGATGGTAGATTGGATGTTATCCAGACTGTGCAGGGCGGCAGACATGTTTCCATGAGTTGTTCCATTACTTTTTCACTAGCTGGACCAGTGAAACTTTCACGGCTTTGCAACTTCTTCAGAGGGACCCGTGAAACGTTCATATTTTAGCATGGTAACACCACCCTTATTCTTCAACTCAAGGACTCGATGTGTGATATATCAAGTCCATCCTCTTGGATGATAATAATATCCATAATTCCCCTGGCTGCCACTGCACCGTTACCAACGACTCAGGTATAACATGCAGAACGACAGGTAGTGTGATATGGGAGTTTCCTTCTTCTAACCTTATCACAACCAAATATAACTTGAAATGCAGCAGGTGGATTTATTTTCGGAGTATCAGCCTCCTAGGACACCATCTCCCTCGGCCTGGCGGCCGCCGTGGTAACGACTGGCGTCAGTGTAAGACATCTTGGTCCTCGACTGCTTATTCGATATTAGCAGCAAACCCGCACATCTGCAGGCCATCCGGCCCTCCGCCCCGACCTTTCCACACACTCCTCACAGCAGTTGCCAGCTCACCATATCTGGGCACCATTTCTGGGATCCTCTACGACGTGGCTGCCGGGTAGAGTTTATTATTATTACGTTACTGTTATCAGGAAGCATGTATTGGTTGCAATAGTGAGTGACATTCCTGTCTATATCGCGCCCCAAACAAATGCACAAATTCAATTATCCCTTAACGTTTGTCTCTTTCAAAGACATCGCCAGCGCTTCCACATTTCCGCTAGCAGCAGCGATGAACTTTTTCCACCCAATTGTCTTTCCGGATGCACCAGTTCCGGACCGCATAGTTGCCGCGGAACTGACGAAGGGTTAGCAAAAGAAGACCTTGAGGCCGCCCTTGCGTTATTATAGTTTAAAACTTTGACGAACTTTGGGGGAAAAGACTAATATTCTCTTCAGAACTTTTCTCGAGTTCGAGTCACTTACCCCACAGCAAATGACGGAAAATTATGTAAGCCATTAAAAATTCTCCATGAGTTTATTCATCAAGATTTTCCATTTTGTGACTTCTATCACAAGACGAATAGCTTTCGATTTGGTAATGGAGTTTCTCTCATATTTTGGAGGTGACGTTGTATCTAACGTACATGTAAGTGTTCGCAAGCTTAGCATAATTGCAGATAAATTTTGAACTAATGGAGAACAATCTTGAGTAAATGGAGATCAATCTTGAACATATGGATATAAATCTTGAACTAATAGAAATATATATTGAACATATGGAGCTCAGTCTTGAATAAATGGAGATATTTTTTTAACATAGGGAGCTAGATCAATCTTGAACAAATGGAGATTAACTTTGAAGAATGGAAATCAATCTTGAATAAATCGAGATTACTCTTGAACATACCAGATCAATCTTAAGTTGAATTTTAAGATCCCTGTAATTCTATCCAACCGTCATTATTATGTAACTTAAGTCTTAGCTACAAGTACTTGTTAGTACAACCTTGTCTTAAATTAAATTCATATTGCGCCAAGATTCGCCAGCTCAAAGTGTTGTTTTATTGGTAGCTCACTTTCTGCAGGGCCGAACTTATCGGTAACTCACGTTACATGCTGCAGGGCTGAACTTATCGGTAACTCACGTTACATGCTGCAGGG
>LQNS02000137.1:1823814-1853676 GCA_001587735.2 Parhyale hawaiensis
CAAGCACTTAACGACCAAAGCTTCCCAGGCCATTTTATGCTGACTTCTTCTCACTTCCACTCCATCTCTATATTTAAGCTCCGTATATCAGCGGCAATCGATCATGCTTGGGGGCATTTATGGCGGAGATTCTTCTCCCTCTATTTCTATTTTTTTCTTTTGTTTTTCTCTTTTGTCTTCCGTTTTTTCTCCTCTCGTTTCCCCAATCCTCTATATCCTACTAACATAATGGCAATAGCTCAAAGAAGCCGGATGTTAGTCCCGGTGTCTCTTTGGGAATGGGCCTCTTGGTTCGTCTACTGCCGCCTATCTAATCTAATCTAACAAGGTAGCTGAAGGCACAAGAGCTCAGTACAACATGGTAGCTGAAGGCAGTAGAGCTCAGTACAACAAGGTAGGTGAAGGCAGTAGATCTCAGTACAACATGTAGCTGAAGGCAGTAGAGCTCAGTACAACATGGTAGCTGAAGGCAGTAGATCTCAGTACAACATAGTAGCTGAAGGCAGTAGAGCTCAGTACAACATGGTAGCTGAAGGCAGTAGATCTCAGTACAACATGGTAGCTGAAGGCAGTGGAGGTCAGTACAACATGGTAGCTGAAGGCAGTAGAGCTCAGTACAACATGGTAGCAGAAGGCAGTAGAGCTCAGCACAACATGGTAGCTGAAGGCAGTAGATCTCAGTACAACATGGTAGCTGAAGGCAGTAGATCTCAGTACAACATGGTAGCTGAAGGCAGTTGATCTCAGTACAGCATGGTAGTTCAAAGCAGTAGATCTCCAGTACAACAAATCGGTGAGCTTCTATATCCGCATTTCTCCCTCAACATTCACTCCGTCCCAGAACATGAATGATGTGCATATGCCCTCTCTTGCCTAATTTAAGCTTACCTCTTCTGTAGAAATAACACTATTGGTAAACACCATATATAGCGAACTATGCAGTAGAGTGCTACCCTCCGCAGCAGCAGCCTTGGGTGCTGAATTGGTGTGCTGGAGAGGGTGGGATGCAGCGCCGAGCCAGACGACCGATCTTTAATTGTGGCGCCCAATGCACTGAGTCAGCAAACTTGATTGGTATGCATAGCTACTGAGGGGGCACTTACTTTGCCCAAAAATGGGAGGGTGGGGTAGTGCGGGTCGCTGAACCTTCCACCGATGGCGGCATAGTTCTTAATGACATGTGATCGACTGCAGCCGTACTTGCTCCTCTGTGGCCAGCTTTCCTACATCTGCTGTACAAGCCAGTGCGTGTGGGTTTCCCATTGGAGGGTGCGGTCAGCTTGACTTTACTTAAGCACTACGGTTCCGATAATTTTCGAGGAATTCGCCTACGCAGCTTCTGCGTAACTGCCGTCAACATTCTCAGAGAATAGGCACCCTTGTTTTTCGAACTGTATCTCGTACTTCTTATTGTTTAGCAAGCAAATCATCCAGTGCAGCTAATGATACTTGGAAGCTGATGGGCCTTCTCATACTTGGAAGTCGAACTGACAGCTAACATTATCCCCAGTTCCGCTAATATGCTTACTGCAATCTCCGCATGTATCGGAAACTCTGCGTACTAAGCCCTGGAAGTCTTACATCACTCCACGGCCTACATCGGCGATTTGCTGATGCAGTTAATACAGAATATTGGCAGGATGCTGACAGCTATTGCCAGTATACGACGTGTGCTGAACAATGCCAGGATCGGCAACAAGCCTGTCTGGTACGTTTCCATGGAAAGATGCCAAACGGACTTCGCCTGAAGCCCTGCTGTCAATATATCTGTATGTGATTAATTTATGCAGGCAATTAGATCCCGCAGGTTCCATTTGCTGGCTACTTAACTTCACAGTTTCAGCATTGCATGCCTAGTCTGGTGCATTCCATCTGTAGAGTCAGTCACTTACGATGGTCAATGCAGGCTAGGTTCGGCTCTGGCTGTCACGGTAAAATAATTTAGGATTTGCTTTGGTAATACACTACCCTAACAGTTCTGGGCAGCCATAGAACTAAAACAGAAGGAAAAATCTACTTCTGCCCCAGCCCAAAATGCTGCTAGTACCAGGGGATTCAGTTGTTCTTTTATTGTGGCCGGTTGGGCCAAATCATTCAATGAAGGTCCCCTGACCGCAAACCCCAATAGGGAACCCACATACACTTGCTCGTGCTGCTAAGGCCCAGTGGAGCGAACGACTGCAGTCAAGCACAGATTATCAGAGCTATGACGTCAGCAACGGAAGACTCGTAGGACAACTGACACCATCCGACCGTCCCCATTCCTGTTTAGTGGTTAGGTTTATACCCTCACAATGGACTACGAATGACGGAAACGCGTACCATGAACTCCTGGGCTTCAAGATTTCACCTCTCTTACTGTGAATAGAACGTCTGACCTCATAGCAACGAGCGAAACAGCGTACTGAACGACTCTAACACTGAGGGTATGGAGAAATGCAAACTCTGACATTGTCCATTATGGCGGCATCAATCTTATTATTATTATTATTATTACTAGAGCACTCTGAGAGCGCATGCCTCCGCCAAGCGAGTCAACGGTAGCAAAAGATTCAAATTGGCTCTGAAATCATAGTTTTCTTTGTATAAACTCCAAAATCTAATCATTTGTGCCTTTTGATAGTAATAATAGCTTGTGCAATTTTCTTGAAAATCTGTTCATAATTTTTTTAGTTACTGCTAACAAACGTTATGACAAACATGAGTCAAACATACAGACGAAAAAACCGATCTGCACCAAAATTTAATCATTGATGTCTGTCAATACTACAACCAATATAAATTTCATAAAGATCTATTCATTGTTTTTTAAGTTATTGTGCTAACAAGCATAAAATTAAAAACAGTGACAAACGAACGAACAAACGGATCATTACTAAAATCTGGTCATCTGCTCTTTGTCATACATCTAACAACTCGTGTTAATTTCATCAAAATCAATCCATAACTTTTTGAGTTATGGCATTGAGAAAAGTGAGGCAGACAAATAAACAAGCAAACGGATGGTCATATCTTCACCAAAAGTTAATCATCTGGTTCTCCTAATATAGCTAACAATCCCTGTAAATTTCGTCCAAATCGGTTTATAACTTTTTGAGTTATCTTGGTGATAGGCAGACAAAAGACAGACAAACACGACGAAAACATAACCTCCTTAGCGGAGGTAATAAACATAAAACAAAACATAGAACTAAACAACAAACAGAGAAACAGACCGTAACAACAATTTGGTTATTTACTTTTCGTAATATAACTAACAATCGGTGTAACGTTCATAAAAAACTGTCCATAACATTTTGAGTGAGGGTACTAAGGAAAAGGAGGTAAATAAACATAGAGACAAATGGTTGAACGGATCATCACCTTATGTTAATCATCTGTTCCTCCTAACATACTTGACAATCATTGTAAATTTCGTTAAAATCCGTCCACAACTTTTTAAGCTACCTTGGTGACAGACAAGCTTTCAGACACACAAACAGACTCGGTAAACATAACAGTAACTAGAGCACTCTGAGAGCACATACCTCCGCCAAGTGAGCCCACGGTAGTAAAAATTTAAATTGGCTCTAAAACCATAATTTTCTTTGCATAAACTCCAAATTCTACTCATTTGTGCCTCTTCATATTAATAACAGCTTGTTCAATTTTTTTAAGATCCGTTCATAACTTTTTGAGTTATACTGTTAACAAACGTTTAAACAAATATGAGTCAAACGTTCAAACGAACCAACCGATCTGCACCAAAATTTGATCATTTATGTCTTTTACCATTGCTAACGACTCCTATAAATTTCATAAAGATCCATTCATTTTTTTAAGTTATTGTGCAAACAAGCATAAAATTAAAAACAGTGAAAAACGAACGAACGAACAAACGGGCCATTACCAAAATTTGGTCATCTACTCTTTGTTATATACCTAACAACTCATGTAAATTTCATCAAAATCTATCCATAACTTTTTGAGTTATGGCATCAAGAAATATGGCGCAGACAAACAAACAAACGGATGGACATATCTTCACCAATAGTTATCATCTGTTCCTCCTAACATACCTAACAATCCCTGTAAATTTCATCCAAATCGGTTCATAACTTTTTGAGTTATCTTGGTGACAGACAAATAGACAAACAGCAAGACAGACAAACACGACGAAAACATAACCTCCTTGGCGGAGATAATTAGAGCGTCAACGTTCAGTTGATAGAGATGCAGTGCTCGCAGTATCCTGCCCACACATTCGATATGATGCAGTGCTCGCAGTATCCTGCCCACACATTCGACATAAAGCTGAAGTACAAGTTCGAGCAGCTCCAGCGCAGTCGCAGATTAGCCGCAATGCTTCGAGAATTTTCCCGAAGAATTAAAACGGCCAGCAGCGGACGCCAAATTGGCACCTTTGATGCTTGCCCCATCGAATGGAACTTACATTCTAGCCTAAGGGACTATGGCAGGGATTGGTATCACTTTTGTACTTCCTTTCGGTGGATAATGTGCCTTAAATGCTAATGCTGTTAAATATTAGTTTTCCTAGTCCTCTCTGTTGGATATTGGCCACCTGATGCAGTGATATTGGTTCAGTTGCTACAGGCTAGAAAATTTTAATATCTGTGACACTGAAAATCTCTAGTTTGGTATCACATGCACCAAGCTGTTGCGTCGTTCTGACCCTAACCAGATACGGGAGAGTTCTGGTGACACTCTTCCGTCGATGGCACCAATAGCTCTTGACGGTCTGTGGTAGACTGCAAACACCGCACAGTAATCAAGACCGGTTGTCTTATATCTGCAGCACGATCCAGTGCTTTTAAGTTTTTCAGTAAGGGGTATGGTCAAAGGTCAAACTGGCTTTCCGTTTGTCAAGTTGCAGTGGCGACATGAATTTAAGTTAGCTATTTTTATTCGTTTACGATGGACACCATATTTGGAATTTTTTCAATAAGTAATGATTGTCGGTTAAAAGAATACGACGCCTTCTTAGTAAACTTTCAAAAATGTGCATGTAGGAGACACCTACTGGTGCTGGTGTTACAGGGTACATTTTTTAGCGCGCACGCATTTTACGTGTAAGAAAATTCTCCATCGTATCCCATGTTAAAAGTTTTCTTCGGGCTTGAAAAACATTTGGAATTCTTAGGCTGACAATTATAAAGTGTTGAACATGGAACCCTCGACTTTCACGTGTCTCGACTTTTACGAACGTAATTTTGTAGACCTATCTCGAATTGTTCCTAAATGTGGTCACTGCTCCCGAATATTACGATTTGTCCTTCCGTCCGATATTCTAAACGTTTTCGATGAGGACATGTACAGTTTACGTTTGGGTTTTTTTATTTTACAAGTATTATTATGTATTTATACGTCTTTAATACACATTTGTTCCGAATTTAGTATTTCTTTTATTACCTATAATTCATCATCTAGTTAATATCACCCGCAAGCAAAGCAAGAGTGGTGATACTGTTTCTTTTACGATTTAAGTATAAATATTTGTTAAAAAATTTGTTTGTCTCTCTACCCAAAACCAGGGAGGAGTTGAGCAATGTTCACAAGTTTTTGCAGGGAGTCGGGTAGGTTGACTTAGATATGAAAGTGTATACACTTATACATACTTGGCAAGAACAAGAAAAGCTCAATGTAAAGAATTTCAATAAAAAATGTATTTGATTATTAATAATTAAATAGATAGCATAATTCACATAATATGCAGGCAGACTCATCGTCACAAAACAAAGGATGCTTTTTTTTCAACCACAGTATGGTTCACAGGAAAATTTTACGGAGATATCAGCAGCGCGTAATAAAATTGCAATAACCACTCATCGGATAAGATAAAAATTGCGCATCTTTATTGAAAGTATCAAAATTTCCGGCGATACAGTAGTTCTTTCTTAGAGCCAAGTTTAATGCTTTATGTACTGTTCGCTGCACGATGCTCTCTTTATAGGTCACTTTGTTTTATGGAGTTCTTGAATATATGTAATTTCAAAATGTTTGGTGTGCAGAGTTCGACATACATATGCACTCGTGAATCATAAGTACAAGATGATATCGGATACCTGAAATTATTAATTTTGAATTTGACTGAAAAAAACTAGGACTGTGTTAATTGATGCTGATTTCTTCTTATTAAGCATCTCATGCATTTTTATCATAAAAACCAAAAGCTTCAAGTAGATGTTTTATCCATTTATAATTGAGATGAGGTGTTATATAAGTATATATTTTACAGTTGTATTGCCTGTTTCCGTTTGCAAAGAAGCTTTAATGTTCCAAGAAGGTACCGTGGCCCCAGCATAGTGTAAAGCCTACATGAAGGTTTGTGTCAGGTAAAATGTAAACTCATTTGCACCGCACACCAAAACTGGGAAACCTGCAGACACTGGTTGGTGCTGTACATATATGCCAACTGGCCCTAAAGTAGTGTACGGATGCAGTTGACCACAGAACATCAAAAACAGTGGTGCCAATGACAGAAGGCTCTTATTCGACGACTTGTGTTCCCCAACCATCTCTATTCTTGGTTAGGGTCAGTACCATTGCAGCGGCATCCGGGTATTTTAGTAGACGCTGACCGTGTACTTCAAGGGCAATAAGAGCTAGTCAGTCTGCGAGGCGGACTCGAGCCAGCGATCTTAAATGCCAATGCAGCTTCCCTAGAACGGCACTACTGCGGGTTAGTTTAAGAATTGGTAGAGATAGATTCATCGCTGCAGGAATAAGTACCTAAACTAACTTATAGGCACAAATACTATACCTGAATATGAGGTAGGCTACATACTACCCCGACACCGTTGTCCTAATCATTTGCTTCACGGCGAGGTCTTAGCTTAAACTTGAGTATGGTCTTCTATTTGTCAAAAACGTGTTCCATGACCCGGGTAACTCAACGGTGTATGCAAAGTATTCTGCCGCTCATCATCCAGTGACGCAGAAGTTCTGCAGGGTATGAAGCGCGTCGAGGAGCTAGTGCCAGTTTACAGGGTGCGATATTTTTTACATCGGTACGTTGCATGCCGCAAAAATATTATCAAATACCGTTCGTTACCGAATGGCATTCGTGTTCGAGATGGCAGTTATGTGTACCTTGCATTGTGCTACACAAAATCTCGTAGCTGTGTCTGTGTACATATCTCTTTCACGGCTCCGCCATGTACTTTCCTATTCCCTATGACGAGGACATTAAAAAAAGCTGGGTAGAATTTTCGCACCTGGTACATTTTTGAGAGGGCCATGGGGGACCCAAAATAATCTATTGTGGACCGATTGTTCTGAAATTTGCTCCGAATATGTAATTCTGAAAAAGAAACATATTTTGTACCCACAACTCTTTCGATTTGGCTTTAGTTTTTGAGATAATGGGAGTTCATATATAAATATATTTATGCATATATTTTAGAAATTTCAAACGAATAGAACTCATGCTAGATAATAAAAAATAGCAGTTTTGGAATCCTTGAAAAATTCCAAAAAAGAATTCTATTGACCCTGATTTTCCATTTTTGCCCTCATAATATTTGTTTTAACACAGCTCAAAACCGAATCCCTTAATAATTTTTTCCCTATATTTTAGTTAGCGATCGCAATGAAATAGAAAATGGAGAATCTAACTGTGATAAAAAATGTATATATGAGGGCAAAAATGGAAAATTCGGCTCTCTAGTTTTGTTGGGAATGTTTCAAGGATTCCAAAACTGTCTGTTATTAGCATGAAAACTCATTCAGTTCTATTCGTTTGAAATTTCCAAAATATACATTTATCAACACAATAAAATAAACACCGTCGTGTGTTTATTTGTTTTTATATTTATATGTGGGTATCTTTCGTGTCACGCTCTTAACGAAATAGTTAGGCAAAAATAGGCCAGGCTGCAGATTTTGTAAATCGATGACCAGGTTGCAAGAAGATGGCGAAGGCTGATCCTTATCCCTTTATTTGAAGAAACGTCTTGTTTAAAACACTTCTTGAAATCGGAACAACATGAATGCACCCTCTGGAGGCCGATTTTATAACATTTTTCTCTCAGGTCACGACGCGTATATTCAGCAGATGATCAACGGAGCACTCACGAGATGATGATTCTTCACGGGTAGTAGACAACTATTGCTTCTAGCTCACTGTCTTTCTCTTCTTCTTCTTCTTCTATATCAGTATTATCCCAGTTCAAAGGGGGTCACAGAAGCATATCTTGCTATTCCATGTATTTCTGTCTATTACCATTTGTTCCTCAGCCCCATACTACGCATATCATCCCTCACACTGTCGTTCTCTGACGGTGCGAATTTTGCTTCATAGCCCAAAAATTTCAGCACTTCAGTGAAGCAGATATTGAAGTTCGCATGACCGTATCTTAGCTAAGGAGGGCTTACATGTATACAAACGGGCTGGAGTTACATACAAGTTTATTGCAGTGTTTTGCTCAAGACTTACGTCTGCCAAGCTTCCATGCAGCGTACTTAGGTAACATCAGCACATTTGCAAGGTGCTAAGGCTTGAGTGGATACTCCGCAAGGTTATTATCGCACAGCTTACGGGGCTTAGCAAGTCTTAGAACTTCAGAGAACGACCCTGTGCCCAGCAGTTCCAAACTCCTAGTGGTGAGGCTGTGTACTGTAAGTTGCGCGAGGCCCATCAAAGGGCTTACCACTAAGTATTATGGAGCCGCGTTGATACGTCCAAGTGTCCATATTGAAGAAAACTTCAAAAGTTTGTCTTCTTGGTATAACTGAACTTCGAGAGCTGCGACTACTGTAGTCAAGCGAGAAACCGTAAGTGCTCTGGTGAGACTGTTATAGTCAGGCCAAAACCGTAGATCCACTTGTGAGGCTGTTGTAGTCAAGCGAGAAACCTTAAGTGAAATGATGAAACCGTTCCAGTCAAGCGAGAAACCTTAAGTGAAACGGCAAAGCAATTGTAGTCATGCGAGGAACCTTAAGTAAACCAGCGAGACTACTTTAGACAGGCGAGGAACCTTAAGTGAAATGGCGAGACTGATTCAGTCAGGCAAGGAACCTTAAGTGAAAAGGCAAAATTGCGTAACCGTTCCAGTCAAGCGAGAAACCCTAAGTTAAATGGTGAAACAGTTGTAGTCAAGCGAGAAACCTTCAGTGAAATGGCGGAACAGTTGTAACCAAGCGGGAACCCCAAGTGAAATGGCGAAACAGTTGTAGTCAAGCAGAAAACCATGAGTGGAATGGCAAAGCAGTGGTAGTCAAGCGAGAAATTTTAAGTGAAATAGCGAGACTGCCTTAGTCAGGCGAGGAACCTTAACTGAAATAGCAAAAGTACTTTAATCAAGCGAGGAACCTTGAGTAAAGCTGCAGAGCAGTTATAGTCAAGCGAGAAACCTTAAGTGAAATGGCGAAAATACTTTAATCAAGCGAGGAACCTTGAGTAAAGTTGCAAAGCAGTTGTAGTCAAGCGAGAAACTTTAATAATAATAATATACTTTTTTAGGTACACATAGGGACATGGTACACAGGAGACAGCTTAACACTAAAGTTACATTACAGTAGATACTAAGATCAGGTAATACGAATACCATCATTACAAACTACTCAGACTGCTGTAGTCAAGCGAGAAACCTTAAGTGAAATGGCAAATTAGTTGTAGTCAAGCGAGAAACCTTAAATGAAATGGTGAGACTGCTTTAGTCAAGCGAGAAACCTTGAGTGAAATGGCGAGACTGCTGTAGTCTAGCGAGAAACCTCAAGTGAAATGGCGAGACTGCTGTAGTCAAGCGAGAAACCTTAAGTGAAATGGCGAGACTGCTGTAGTCAAGCGAGAAACCTTAAGTGAAATCTCGAATCAGTTGTAGCAAAGAGAAAACCCTTAAGTGAAGTTGCAAAGCAGTTGTAGTCAAGCGAGAAACCTTTAGTGAAATAGCGAGACTGCTTTAGTCAGGCGAGGAACCGAAAGTGAAATGACGAGATTGCTGTAGTCAAGCGAGAAACCTTAAGTGAAATTATGAGACAGTTGCAGTGAAATGAGAAACTTTATTTTGGATCAAAACCAAAACTTAATCACATGTTCCTTGGGATATTCTCATCAGTTCTTACACTTTTCAAGAAGATCCGCCTATCACTTTTTTAGTTATATTACTAACAGGCAGGCAAACCTCGGCCACGACAAGCGCAAAACTAGTTGGCGGAGGTAACAAAGAGCAAACGCGTATATACTGTAAGCGTGTTTATGGCTCCTCTTCAAGGAGCTTTAATTTTCTATTCAACCTCCTTGGTCAAGTTATCCAACCGTGCCGCACCCAATCTTCGCGCGTAACTTACCAAACAAATGTGCAGCCTCGGCAGCGATCGAACTGGATGTAAACAATGACAGCGGTACAATACGGGCATTTAAAAATCTCTTCTATCTATACCGAAGTTCGTAGAATGGTTTAGCAGTAATGCTTTTAGTAAACTTTGATTGTTTCAAAGATGTTCACAGAAGTCTAAGCACCATCATAAAGATGCTTGAATGAAAGTTCACTGCACACGTTCTGCAAAACGATCAGTGTAAAACATTTTCCTGCTATTGAGCGCAGAAACATGTTCAATATAAGTTATTGGGTGTTTTAATTCATCGAGCAAGCTATGCTTTCTTAAGTCACTTCTAGTCCTTTTAGCTCAAAATATAATAAAGTACTAGAACGCCACGTAGTGTAAGGCAATCAACCGCGGTGGGGGCAAATTTAACGATTTCATTTTTGATGGCCAGCTAATCCTAGTTTCTCATATGGAAGCTATGTCCAACAAGGCTAGGGCCACGCTGACCACCCCGTGTACAACTCTTAATAATAACATAGGAAAATGGGATGCCTCGAGGCGTGAGACGATCTGCCGCGGTGGAGGCAAGTTCGCCCCGGTGGAGGAAAAATTAACGCCATCGTTTTTTATGGCCAGATAGGACTTTTTTTTTTGCATGGGCCACATCTATGTCAACCCGCCAAACTCCCTACAAAAAATTATGAAGATTTCTCAACTTCTTCTACCACTTATTGGGTGGACAGACAATTATATTTATAATACCCATGTATGCAAACAAATGTACTTAAATCTTCAACGAAAACATTATCAACTCTTTCACTTCGTTTGTAGGTAATAAATATGTTTAAATCTTCAACGAAACATTATCACCTCTCGCACTTCGTTCGCAGCCAATAATTAGCCACGATATATTAGATTTTACGTAGCTTAAAGCCAGTCTACTACTAGCTGACTAATGGCGATATTTAAAGATACGTCATTTTTTGTATGTAAACAAAGTAGGTTTTGATGAATTATCCTTTATTCATATAGGCTTTGGGTCTGCTCCTATCATGTTGCATTATGCCGGGGCTACACTATACTGTGGCACGCTCAGCTCATGAGAGGACGTTCAGTTCGTACGTCATCCCGATACACCGTGGAGGCGGTAGCATAGATACGGTAGCATGAACGACGCACGAGCTCAATATCCACCCATAAGTTGAGAATCCAATTGAATATCATGTCGCCGGCATGTATTACGTGTTTTAAGGAAGTATATCAATTACGTATGCAGGCACTGCACGGAAATTGCCAATAACCTCGATATTTTCCCAACGCCGCCCGCAGGAGCGTAAGTAGGCTCCATGGCGGCGGTGGGGTAATTAAGTGAACCAATCATGCTGGCCTGCCTTTACTTTGTTATTTTTGAGCTGCGGAATTGGACTGACGGAGCAACGCTGGCCAAACGAGTACGGCTAATGAGCTCGGGGTAATTATTGTTTCTGGACTCCGACCGCTAATGACGGACGTGGCATCCAGCCGGGGAGTGCTCGATATTCTGCTGCAATGTTCGTATTGGTGCAACGAAACATTTTAATAGCTTCTTCCTCCGAAACTGCTCAGTAAAATGCTCCATCGTATTACAAATGCCATAATACAATTGAAATTCTCCAGGTTACCAACCTACTGGGCTCAAATTTAGCAAAAGTGCCTCAAATACTAGCAGTGATCGGTTACGTTTACTGTGGAGATAACTTGCTGCTGGTTTTCCCCCTCGTCTAGGGTTTAAGCAATGCCACCTTTAGGTGAGGTGCTTGACACACCTAGACCTCGTTCAAAACTTATTTAAGGTCTTTCAATTATGGTAGCGAGGAATTATAATTGTAATTTTCCTGTTAACTCAATCACGCTACCAGGTGTATAGGAAATACTCCGGTGATTTTTTTGGTGACTTGCAATGGTTTCGCAGAAATAATGTAGTTTTTGTAGCCTTAACTAGTCTGGAATCTCAGGCACGAACGTTGGTTCCACACCTGTATCCTAAACAGATTCTGGTCAGTAGGATAAAGTTTCGAAAGTAATCGGTTTAGAAATTAGCTCCTGAGACTCGATTCATGGCGGCAGTGCCAACGGCCATGATTGAAACTCCAGAAAAGTCGAAACTACGGAAATAAGTTTATCTTTATGAACCTGTTCCAGCCAACGATGACTTCAGTCCAGTAAATTGTTTCAATTTTTTGTTAATCTTAACTCTTAGTATTTTCCTGTGAATGTAATCAACAGCAGAAGTATTTACAGTATATATAACGTATTCCGTTAGCTAGAGGCTGTATCCCGTTGTCTATATTCAGCAACTTCCAAATCTCCTGCGTAATATCCAGTGCTATCGTGTGTCTAGCAACAGAGATTACAGTTATTTCTCTGTATTTTTCAAAGGTATTAAGATGAAGTGCGACATGCAACGGCAAACCAAATATTCTGTGAATGTGTGAATTAATGTGGGAGTAAATCCTATTCTGACCAGGCAGTATTACACTTTGCAACATTTTTTTTGGCTCATTGTAATCCTAAGAAAAAAAAGCTTTAGTAGCGAGGCAGAACAGCTCGATAAAACAGGATTTAGACGTCTCACGTGGCCAATATTGAATCATGCGAATCAGCACTTTAGATCGCTTTGAATCGAGGGTCAAGAATTTATTTACATCGGTAATCATAATCAATCGCAAAATGCGGAACAAGATTGCACCACGTGGCAGAGGCAACATTACACCAGATATTTAAATGGCAGAGGCAGTTTTATACTGCACATGCAAGGGGCAAAGGCGACATTATACCAGTCATTCATATGCCAAAGGTAACATTATTCCGCACATTCACTTGGTAAAGATAAAATTACACCAGGTACTCAAAGGCAGCAGTACACCGAACATCAATGAGGCAAAGGCAACATTGTAATGCAGATTCACTTGACAAAGGCAACATTATACTAAAGATTCATACAGCAATCACAACATTACACCACGCACTTAAAAGGCAAAGGCATGCATTACACCGAACATTCACTCAGCAAAGGCCACATTACGGCGAACATTCAAAGGTCAAGAAGACCATCTCATTACAGCGACATTTGCAGGAGATGGGGCTCCTTATACTCGTCATGAACTCGACAAGTCGTAACGTCGGCCACCAAATTATCTCGTCGACACTGCAAGCGTCGGCAATTCATTTGCGTTGCTGGAACTGCTGCTCTCTCGTCCTTTCCTTAATTGCATTAGCGACGTAATAGATTGGGAGGGTGCCATGGAAATTAGCTAATCTCATCAGCTTTAACTTATGCAAAATGTCAGCCATAAGTATTGGCTGCGTTGCATTGGGTGACGCATCAGGCATTGATCCGAAACTGATTGCGCTTGAGACGGCCCAAACTCAATGGTGCATAGCTGTCTTGAAAGTAACTGGATTAGGTTTATCGCCTGAAACCCGACTTAAGGTACGAAGCCAACGTTCATGACTGAAGTTCCGGATAAGTTAAAACAAACGAGAACAGCCTAACTTGGCCCACTGAGCTTTACTTGATGAGCTTTGTATAAAACATCCTCTTCTCACAATAAATATCAAGTTGTCCTTTACAAGGCAGGTGACAATATATGATCACCTGCGTAATGCTATTCCTAAGAGAATGTTTTTTGCCGCCCGGAGAAGGGCTAGTAGAATGTTCCTGAAGTTCACTGGTCCTTAGAATTTGTTAGTTAAGTTGAATTAAGCCGTTAGTCAAGTCGTTTGTTATTATTAGAGCCCGGATTTCTATGCCCTTAAAAATAGGCGAAATAGCCATAAAAGTCCAGGCAAAATAGCGCCATAAAATATGCTCTCATATGCTCTTATACCCCCCTTTCTATGCTTTATATGCTNATTTGGGGTCGTAGCAAAAAATGCGGTCACCGTCGCGCTTTTAGGCCGCACGACACGACTTTTTGAGCGGCAGGTGGCCTTAGTGTGACACAGGTAACGTGGAGTTGTGATTGCAACACGCCTGAGTAGCTCCTATCTCATCACTAGAGCCCGGATTTCTATGCCCTTAAAAATAGGCGAAATAGCCATAAAAGTCCAGGCAAAATAGCGCCATAAAATATGCTCTTATACCCCCCTTTCTATGCTTTATATGCTCTTATTAATACACAAAAAAAACATGTAAAAAGTTTATGGTGGTCTAGGTTATTTTGTATTTTAAACTGGTAATGAAACAACATTCATTATAAAGAGCATTTATAGTATATTTATCAAGGCAACAACAGAGAACATGTATTAGAATTTTTACATCTACAGATTAACGCAGGAATAGATAACTAGATAACAATGAAATCGGGAAAAACTTTGTTAAGAATGAATTCTGGAAATATGTTAATAATAAATAATACAGAAAATATATTAATTATATATATATATATATATATATATATATATATATATATATTATCTACCTGTACGTATGTACAGTGGGAAAATGGGTATCTTAAGATATTATAGACGGTTACAAGACGTAATTAACAATTTTTTAACACTTTCTGTCTTGATGGATAGCCTCAGATCGCTCAATAGCATGTTAAGTTTAAAGAAGCTTCTCTCAACTTCAACTGAAGTTAACGGTGCATACTTGAAATACACTGCATGCTGTGCAAATTTTTTCTCTATGTTCACTTCTTCTCCAACAATAATGCCTCGTATGTTTTCAATAGTTTTCAAACCAGGATTATTTGCAAAAATTTGATCACATTTTCTATTGATTTTTCCACCAATATCACCGTAGGCCACACCTATCTTTCTTAATGCCGACTAAAATACTTGAAGCGCCCTGACAAAAAAAAAAATATTTCATAACATAGAAAATGGAAACAGGGTATATTTGAAACATTTATGTTTTCCAGAAAGTAAACACTAATGTTTAATATCTGTGTAATTCATTATCGCAGCTATAAATATATTTCAAAATGGGATGTTATTACTATGTATTTCAATGCAATTGTCACAACTTCTATGCTTCAATAGGCGTGTATATGCTTTATATGCAAAATAGTCAAATGCCTATAAAGCATATGTTTTCTATGCTCTTATAGGCGTTATAGCTTTTATGGGGTTAGAGCATATAAATCCGGGCTCTAGTTATTATTAAGCGAAGCCTTTAGTTAAGTCGATTGTTAAATTAAGTTAAGCCGTTAGTTAACTCAAGCCGTTTGTAAAATTGAGTTAACCCGTTAGTTAAATTAAATTAAGCCGTTAGGTCAGTCATTGTTTTTTTTTTAATATAGATAAGCCGTGAAAAAAAATTATCGTTGAGAATTATAATTTTGATGGTGTTATTCAATTTGCCTTGGCTGCATCCTCAGCTGTATTGTAATCCTTGGTTAGATTCGAGGCAAACAAAAAACTCTACGGAATTTGAACCAAACATTTGAGTAATTAGAAACTGGCATTATCACTTGTGTACGACGGGGTATTTTTCACTTCGTAAGAGCTACACTGATGCCAGTGGTACATCATGTTTTATTCAATATAATATAATCATTTGCCTTATGCCACTAGCATCCTCTATTTCTTTGAATACAGTAACTTGCAAATTTTCTGCGGTTCAATGTGTATGAGAAAGAGCTATTCTAAGGAGCCATCCTGACGTTAGACTAAATACTTGCTCATTAATAGCCAACTGATGGCCACCTTCAAATATTTGAAAGGCCTGGAGTAGTTTTGTTTGTATTATGTATTCTCGGTTATACAATTATCGCCAAAAGCGGAGTAAATGACTTGGTGATGGTATTAGAGATTAGGTCTTACGAGCTTATATCTGCAGATATTTGTTGCCGCGGCCCGCACTAGTTGCCAGGCCCAGATACCAGCTGAAGATACCAGCTGTAGATGCCAGTTGCAGACACCAGCTGCATATACCAGCTACAGACACCAGCTGCTAATATCTTGCCCAGATACCAGCTGAAGATACCAGCTACAGACACCAGCTGCATATACCAGCTACAGACACCAGCTGCATATACCAGCTACAGACACCAGCTGCATATACCAGCTACAGACACCAGCTGCATATACCAGCTACAGACACCAGCTGCATATACCAACTACAGACTCCAGCTGTATATACCAGCTACAGACTCCAGCTGTATATACCAGCTACAGACACCAGCTGCATAAACCAGATACAGACTTCAGCTGTACATACCAGCAACAGACACCAGCTTCATATACCAGATACAGACTTCAGCTGTATATATGTACCAGTTAGAGACACCAGAACGGGCAAGCTGACAGTCAAACATTGCTAGAAGCGCAGCTCATTTCAGCGTTTTCTGAGGCGAGTGCAGCTCCATTCTGCTTCATTAACCGGCAGCTCATCGCCATAAGTCTTCAGAAGTTTCCAAAGTTCAAGTGGCACTGAAATTTATTAAACTTCTGCCAGGTCATTTTTAGATCTATTTGGCAATCGCAGCTTTAAAGAAACGAGCGAATGACTGCCGTTGCCGCCCCGACAGCAACCCTACATCGCTGTGAGAAAGCTTTCTATATGTTTTGGTCATTCAGACAACGCTATTCCTACGTAAAAACAAACTGCTTAGCATTCTCAAGGTATATATACATATTCATATATTAGCGTAGGTGGCAAGCAGTGCGGTAATCAAACGTGTTTCGTTGAAACGTTGATGACATTACGTTTTTATTCTTTCCACTTCGAGCTTTTCAAGCTTATGAAAGGCTTCTCTTATATATCTATATATTCATATACATTTATATATTTCTTGTGTCTGGCAGTATGTTCTTTTAGAGATCCAAGCTCTCGCAGTGGTCGATGATCATATAGTACGAGTTAGGATCAAATCCCTGCACCACCCACACGGATATTCACTGGAGCACTGCGGGTCAGGGTGAAACCGGTAGATTCTTAAACTGGCTGAGTACTGGCTACTTCGTCTTTTCTTCACAACACCAATCCATCGAAAATTTTTACATATAGGGTAAAAAGTAAAAATCGTTAGAGCAGTCACAGTACGATATAATGAAAGACTGTTAACATGATATTGCAGGTGTTTGTGTTAAGAAAACAAAAAATTCAGCGCTTAATGGAAACGATACTTCACCTAGGGTGGAGACAATTAAATCTCTAAACTTATTGTGCAGTGAATACAACCGTAAATCGAAACGATTTCATTGTGCATTTCACTCATATTATAATTCAGGTTCCATTTTCCGATGCTTGTTGTCACATTGTGGATTTATACAAGAAAAAAAATTCTCCCCAATCTCTTGATTTTGAAATTACCTCCACCAAAGAGGTAATGATATGTTCGCATGTCTCTTCGTTGTATGTCTGTTTGTATGTCAACAACATAACCTAGAAAGTAATGAACGAATGTTCATGACATCTACAGGGATTGCTAGATATGTCAGGAGGAAAAGATGATTCATTTTTGTGAAATTTGCTCAGACCGTTGCTTGTCTGTATTTTATTTTATAATCTATTTGCAACGTAACTAAAAAAGCAGATCTTCACAAAATTTTCAGGAACTGTTAGAAATGTTCCAATTAACAAGTGGTCAAATATTGGTGATGATCTGCCTGTTTGTTTGCCTATTTGTCTCTTTTTTGTTAGTAACATAACTCACACAGTTATAGATGAATCTTCACGAAAATTTTACTGGCAACTGCTAGGAATATCATAAGGCGCAGACGATGAAGTTTTGCTGATGATAGAAAAGAAATCTTGGATTCAGAGCCGGTTTGAATTTTTCGATAGTATTCTGTTGCCTGGTGGAAGTTCGTGCACTCGGAGGGCTTCAGTAATTTCTTCTCCGACTTTGTATAATGCGTTTTAGTCTCTTTTAGCCGGTAGCTAAAATGCAACTTTCAGGTACTCGCTTAGCTCCAACTGTTGGATACATTGAAATTTTATTCCCCTTTTTAATTAATGGTCCTAAGGCTCGGAGTGGAATAGGCATAATAATGGATGATATGTATTGATCCGTTTATTTACTTGTTCGTTAGTTTATTTCTTTAGTTATCTGTCTATTTCTGTTTCACTTGAAGAAAAAAGATAGGCAAAAATTGTCCTAGGTTACAGATGTTGGCGAAAGTATACAGCAACCCTATATTTTGACGCACCTCGTGCAGTGCCAATGTTGAAATCGATGTACAGAAAATATCTGTAGCTTCCATTAGCACTCTCATGCTCCCTCATTCTTGATTGCGTCCCAAAAATAACTTCGCTGCAGCATTCACTCTTACAACTTGATTTCTTTTGTCGACGAAACAAATTTTCACTGAGCGAAGCAATTTTGACTTACGTCCATTCCTGACGTTTCCATGGTACCGAGTCGCAATCAATATTTTGGTTAATGCTTGATTACCTTCAAAACCTAATTAATTTTTCTTCATGTCAGACCAGGAAAAGAAGAGTTTTGCTGATCAGCAGGTGTGAAGCCGAGAATGCTTATGTCGCCTCAAGTTGACAGTTGTTTCAACGAAAGTGTGGCAATAGATAAATATTTTTACATATTCTTCTGTGTTATCTTTGACGGTGGGATACACTAGCCTACAGTATAATAAAAACCGATGTGCATTTATCATTTTGTTTTATTTATTTATCGGTCCACTTTTTTTTACCACGCGTGAAGATAGCACATTGGTGGAAATAAAGCCAGATTGCACACGATGGCAAAAGTATATAGCAACCTTATATTTGTATGCATTTCTTGGATTACCCATGTTGAAATCGATTCACTGAATATATCTGAAGCTTTTCTTAGCACTGTCATATATCCTCGTTCTAAATTTAATCCCACAGATAATTTCGTTGCTGACTTATTCTTTCACCTTTATTTAATTCGTCGAAGAAACATTTCTTCGATGAGCAAAAAAAAAATTCGACATGTATAATATCCTGGTATATCCATGATACCGAATCGAAATAAATATTTGAGTATTGATTGACTACCTGCATAAAGTAATTACCTCCGCCAAGGAGGTTATGTTTTCATCGGGTTTGTCTATCTGTCTCTTTGTCTGTCTCTCTGTCAGTCTGTCATTAAGATAACTGAAAAAATTATGGACTAATTTTGACGAAACTTACAGGGATTGTTATGTATGTCAAAAGAAACAGCTGATTAACTTTTGGTGAAGATCCGTTCATCTGTTTGTTTGTCTGCCTCATTTTTTCCATACTATAACTACAAAAGTTATTGACGGATTTTTATGAAATTTACATGAGTTGTTAAGTGTATTATGAAGAATAATTGACAAAACTTTTGTTACGATCCGCTGGTTTGTTCGTTCGTTTGTCACTGTTTTTAGTTTTATGCTTTTCAACATAACTCAAAAAATAATGAATGGATCTTTATGAATTTTTTAAATAAATAAATTTTAAGAGTTGCTAATAATGTTAAATAGCATTAATGACCAAATTTTGGTGTAGACCGGTTTGTTCGTTTGTAAGTTTGTTTCATGTTTGTCATAATCCTTGTTAGCAGCATAAATCAAAAAATTATGAACGGATCTTAAAAAAAAATACTGAAGCTGTTAACACTATTGAAGTGCACAAATGATTAGATTTTGATGTTGATACAGAGAAAATCATAGTCTCAGAACCAATTTTAATTTTTCTTAACCGTTGTCTTGCTTGGCGGAGGTATGGGTTCTCAGAGTGCTCTAGTTATTGTTATTTTTCTTTCATTACAGAGAAAGGAAAGGAGGGGTTCCCTGCTCAGTAAGTGTGAAGCCATGAACGCTCATCTCTTATGTTCTTTTAAATTATCTATTGTATTAATGAAAGTGTGACAATGGAGAATTATTACAAATTCTTCGTCGTTATTTTTGACGGTCCGGTACACTAGTACAATTCTACATAATTATAAAACTCTGCTAATCTTGCTTGTTTGCTTGCATGTTTCTATGTCATATCACTATTCACACAATCTTCACTATAAGATAGGAAGCCATTCGTGCGTGGAAGATTTAATAACTCTATATCAATGGGGGATGCACCCGAGCTCGGTGATTTTTCGCGGGGTTCTCTGAGGCAGCTTCTTGACGAGGTCAGTCATCGTAGTCACTTTAGAGACACAGTGGAGTGGTTGGCACCATCACATCGGCCACTGATTGAAGCACACGGAAGTTGGCGGAACCTGCTAACAAAAACATGTTCCGGAGTCAGGAAGAGGCGGATACTTAAGAAGCGTCGTAACTTGGATACCGATTTATACATATATACGACCAGCACTAGCAGCTAAGGCGATTGAATAACAGCATCAGTCTACTGTTTTTTTTAAGCTAAAAGGAATATCAACCGGCATCTAAACGCCTAAGTAGATTTTTTATTTCAGAAAAATAATCGTCTCTCTGTATTTTAGTATTTTAAAAATCTGGCATAACCTACAACAAATCCAAGAAACAAACAGAAGAAAATGGAATACTCAGGATAAGTTGTTAGTGACGCAACTCTTCACGTGCATTCTAGTATAAACTAGAGCACTCTGCATGAGAGCGTATACCTCCTCCAAGCAAGGCAACGGTAATGGAAAATTCAAATTGGTTTTGTAACCATGATTATCTTTGTATCGACGCCAAAATTTAATCATATATGTATTTGAACAATTTAAACGGCTTCAGTAATTTTCTTTAAGATCTGTTCATAACTTTCTTAGTTATGCTGCTAACAAACAGTCAAACACACAAACAGTCCAACCGATCATCACCAAAATATAATCATTTATACCTTTTAACATTGCTAACAACTCCTGTAAATTTCATAAAGATCCATTTATAACTTTTTGAGTTATTGTGCTAACAAGCACAAAATCAAACACAGCGACAAACTCATGTAAATTTCATAAAAAATTTTCCATATCTTTTTGAGTTGTGGCATTGAAAAAAATGAGGCAAGCAAACAAACAAACGGATTGACGGATTTTTATCAAAAGTTAATCCTCTCTTCCTCCTAACATACCTAACAATCGCTGTGAATTTTGTTAAAATTCGTCCATATCTTTTTGAGCTATCTTGGTGATAGACGAAGAGGCAAACAGATAAAGAGACAAACTCGACGAAAACATAACCTCCTTGACAAAGGTAATTAAAACCCATAAGACTTTCCTAAACTCATTCCTCATATAATAATATACAATACATGAGGTAAAGGCCGTGTAAGGTAGGCAGCGCAGACAAAGAAAGACACAGACGCAAAACTTCTAAGATCACTTCAAATCTTTCTCGTTATCGTTGTGACGTCACCATTGTCTCCTGTTTCGCTGAGCCACCAATTTATTCATTTATCATATATTTCCCCACGGTCGGGAGGTGTTCTTAGAGTATTCTAATACAGCATACATTTACATTTTCGTGTACATTCATTTCTTAATAGTATTACTACTATGAATTTACAACCTAATCAACTAGGCTCAGTGCCACCACAGACCAAACCAGTTAACTGAACTGGCCCCCCAATAGTATATATACCAGCAAACGATTATCCTCACAGGAGGAGCAATATAATAATTATATTTTCTGCTATTAGGGTAAATGCAGCCATATCTTTCCGATGGGACATCTGCATGGCTTAACATTATTTCACCTGTTTGACTAAATACTATAACATACAATATTATCCCATAAGTATGACAGTACCATACAGCACGACTTACAGTATAAACATGTAAATTCTAAATCATGTATGTATATCTCATAATAGGACGCTTTTCATCAAGTGAATTATCATTTGATAATTAATAATTTAATTTGCTTAACCACCGTTTCCGCCAAAAGGCGATCCGCACAGTGACGCTAGTCGGCCAGGAGGCGCCATTAAGCAACGTATTTATGATACTAGTGTTATGTACTCATCATTAGCATCGCTAAATTTCATTGAAATTTCAAGTGCTTGAGGCTTTTGTTCTTGTTTACAGCAACAACGATGCTGGATCAGCGAGGCGAGAGACAATGATGACGTCACGGCGATACCGAGGATGATTTGAGGTGCGTTTAAAAGTTGTATGTCTGTCTCTTTCTTTGTCTGTGCCGAGCACGTCGCTCGAGGTACCCGTATCTATGCTACCGACTTTTGCAATACATGAGGACGGTACTTGCGAGCTGCACTTCCGCTCATCAAGTTGAGTGTGCCTGTGTATAGTGTTGCTGCGACATTGTAGTCATTATAGACACGATCTATCGTCAGCATATGTGCATACATTAACGCACTCTATCTCCCCTTAGTTTCCATGACAAACTGCCCCACCGTCTTGACTAAATAACGCAGACAGAATATGTTAGCATGGAAAACAGGCGGTGTTTGGACAGCCTGCGCACCGCCAATGTATCGCTTGGCATCGCTTTGCATCCTTGTGATGAGCTGCTTCGCGGTGATGCACTTGCGCTCTGCCCCAATTGTTCTCTTTTCATCATATTTTCTTTCAGACAGTTTCTACGCACTTCCTTCGTCTTTTTCTATTATCTACTATCTACAGCTTTTATGGTAGCTTTCTCTGCATTCGTAATTCATGTCTCATATTACATATTTTCCTATTTTTATCACCCGCGAACAAAGTGAGAGAGGTGATAATGTTTTCGTTGAAGATTTAAGTATATATATCTTTGTCTCTCCACCCAATAATTGGTCGAAGGAGTTGAGCAATCTTCATATTTTTTTTGTAGGGAGTTTGATAGGTTGACCAAGATATGACCCATGCCAAAACACTAAACCTAGCTGGCCATAAAATAATGACGGCGTTGAATTTTCTCCACCACGGCAAATTTGCATCCTCCGCGGTAGATCGTTTGGAGAATGGGCCGTTCTAGTTTTTTCCTATGTTATTATTAAAGAGCTAGCCCATGGAAAGATTTGGCTGTGCCCTAGCCTCATTCATAGAAAATGACTTCGTTGAATTTACTCCCTACCGTGGGTGATGGTCTTATGCTACCGAGGCGTTCTAGTTTAATCTATGCTTATCCTGGTCCTTTAGATGTTACCCATGCCAAAAAACTGCATCTAGCTGCCATTAAAAATTGTTTCTCCACCGCAACGAATTTGCTTCTATCGCGGCAGATCGTGTTACGCCACGAGGCACTCTATTGTTTTCCTATTTATTATGAAGAGAGCTAATATGGGTGTAGCGCGCTGACATTGTTAGACACAGCATACATACGAGAAACTAGCATTAGCTGGCTATCAAAAAGGACTTCATTGAACTTGCCCCCACCGCCGGTGATGGTCAAACGCCACTTGGCATTGTACTTTGCTTTGCGTTCGTCCTTCTTAATACCCGATTGATTCGGCGAGTCCCTGCAAAGAAAACTGTGAGTAAAATGAAAGATTTGCTACAATTCTCACCGTCAAGTCAGTGGAACTCGAGTGAACGGGCCTTAAGAAAACTGAGGCTTGAGGGCTGGACCAGCAGTGTTCTCTTTATATAATTCCCTCATCATTAACGCCCTCATCGAGTCTCTTAGTGCAATAGCGATGATCTAATCAGGTCAATTATAAATAGTCATTCTCTTTAATATTGAGAACTCGGTTTGCCATTTCAGATCTAGATTCAGTAGTTACTTACAAACCAATTACGCTTGCCACAGGTAAAAACGGTGATGAGCACCCAACACTTAATCTAATCCACCAATGGAACCCTAATGATTGACATATCACACCAGGTGAGGTTCACTTTATTGTAAGTACACCGGACACGCCTCAAGCCGAAGTCACACTGTACAATAATTTTGCTCCTCGTACAAAGAACAAGGCGTGCTACAGCTTTGTTGCTTCCTTGTCAACACTGGAAATGCGTACGGCTCTCTTAGCTTAATTCACCGTAAATGTGAAGAGATAGACGGAACTTACCATTGGCGTCTAACTAACTTGACGGCTAACATTTTATCAACTTTTATGTTAGAACCACAGTTGTGTTGCTTGAACGCTCTGTACAGCATACGAGGATGAAAAGTACAAAATAAATGTAGTGTGGTTTCGTCTCAAGGCGCTGGAGTGTATACGTACATGAACTAAGTCGCCCAGTGTGCCGGAAGCAATGCGTCGGCAAACGCTCTTCAAAAGTAGTGAGTTATACGAGGCATGTCTCCCACAAATACTTTGGAGAGAATTAATTCTACTAGAGTTTTCGTGCTGACGGGTAGACATTTTCCAGCAGTGCACAGCAATGCGTGCTGTTTTAGGTAAACACATTTCCCACTGCACTCGTACTAGCGATAGAATTTCCCTGCTACGCATGCAGAGCAGGAGTAAAATAACACCTTACCGTGATTGGAATGACAACAGCCGCGTAACTAAGAATCTTTCAGTGATTTTCTCCTTGTAACAATTTTTGCTGGAGTTCAACATTTAAAGATTTCCTTTCTTAAAACCAAAATGAAAGCGAAATTTTTTCAAGCGGAATATGGCCTGAAGATGCATAAAAGAAGCGGAGTTTTATTCAATGCAGCCTTGGCACAAACATCCAATTCCTGTTATGTTTCTAACTCTTTCATATTACGAAACCTTGTTCTTCAGCTTATCTTTATTGAAGGGACAGTAAATAATTAATGTTATTCCGTTATCGGAAGAGAAGAAAGCTATTTAGGGCGTCATGTCTATGCAGCCTTAGAATAAAACCTTTGCTAAAGTAAAACTTGCTGATGACTTCGTGCTTTTTTTCTGATGCTATTTGCATATTGTATCAAAACCACTGCAAGAGATTGAAATGGAGGTACCCACTAAGTATCGCTGTAGTCGTAAGCCCAAATGTGTCTTCATTTTCCCACTGGGAGTTGGCAGCGTATCATTCTTTATTAAAGTCTAACACCCAGATGCGGTGTTACGTAAGTTTGTTTTTTTTTTCTTGCATTAAAGCTAAATAATTCCTTTTACTTCACTAGCTGTATTTCAATTGCAGGTTGTCTTACCTTCTTTTTTATTACCTCCGCCAAGAAGGTTATCTTTTCGTCGCCTTAATTTGTCTGCGTGTCTGTCTGTTATTCTGTCTGTCTGTCACCAAGATAACTGAAAAAGTTATGGACGGATTTGGACGAAATTTACAGGGTTTGTTAGGTATGTTGAAAGAAACGGATTATTAACTTTTGGTGTGAAGATCCGTCCAACCGTTTGTTTGTTTGTCTGCTTCTTTTTCTCAATGCCATAACTCAAAATGCTATGAACGGATATTTAAGAAATTTACATGACTTGTTAGGCATATCACAAGGAGTAAATGACCAAGGTTTTGTTAAAATCGGTTTGTTTGTTTGTCTGTCACTGGTTTTGATTTAATGCTTGCTAGCACAATAACTCGAAAAATAATGAATGGATTTTTATGAAATTTATATCAGTTGTTATTAATGTTAAATGACATAAATGATTAGATTTTGGTGCAGATCGGTTCGTTCATTCGTTCGTATGTTTGACTCATGGTTGTCATAATATTTGATAGCAGCATAACTCAATAAGTTATGAACAGATTTCCCAAAAAAATTACTGAATCTCTTAACACTGTTGAAGGGCACAAATGCTTAGATTTTAGTGCCGATAGAAAGAAAATTATGGTCTCAGAAAAAAAAATTATTTTTTAATTTGCCTCCACCACGGCAGATTGTTTTACGCCGCGAGGCATACTATTTTTCCTATGTTATTATTTGAAAAGATGCCGTAACTTTGTTGGACACAGTAACCATATATGAGAAATTAGGTAAGCTGTCCAACAAAAATGACTTCTTTGAATTTGTCGCCACTGTGGGTGATGGTCTTACGCCACGATTTGTTCAATGACTATTTCGTTTAGGTACTATTCTAGTTTGTATGGTGGCATGATCTAAAATTCTGCTTATTTTATCTGACAAAAATGCCATTTTCTCTCCGTAGTTATTGTTCATCTTAATATAACATTAAGATGCAATGTCAATGGGCACGTACTTTTAGAAAAACATCAATTAGACAAATTTTTGGAAGTAATGTTTCGACAACAATCAGTAGTAGCATGCTTAATTAACTTCTGAACAGACATCAGAAATGGCAAGTACCTAGTCACTGCATCTACTTATATAAATGACTAGCGTTACTTTCTCTTCGCCCACTACCTGCATATAGAGAATTCTCAGAAAAATAAAAAAAAAACTGGTCACGCTCTTGAGGAATTTCGTCATGCCCAAACTACCTTGATAAAGTGGTCAGACTATATGGTATGATTTTATAAAAAGTAGCAGAAGTTTTCGTTACCTGTTACAGTTTCACAATCCGTGGCTAACGCACGAAACAATTGCTCGGCGTCAGTAGTGATTAATAAATGTAAGTTATTGACACGTTTAATCTCGTACCGGCTCGCTTACACCACAGTCTTTTCAATGTATTCTCTCAGTTAAGCGTCCACGTACTTTGCAGTGCTCCTGAAACCACGATTGAGAGCCTACCAAAAAGCAAAATTGTAAAATGTTAGCACTCTAGCAAGTTAACTGAAGCAAGTGTCAAGATTCCAGTAGTGAATTTTGTATGTGATATCTCATTAAATTTACAATGACGTAATTATAGCCTTTGAAACTGGGCACATTTATGCTGTTTAATCGATACTGTGAGGCATTTAGAAGATAAGCTGAAAGATTACTTTCAAAAAACTATAGTGTGAACCGGCTCTAGCAGTTTGTGCATTCATTTACAATACAGTGATTGCAAATTCAAATTAGATGGTTCTTTTTCCTCAAAAATAATTATAAAAGTTGCTGATGACATTCTGAAAAACTACTTGGGGATAAAACAATTGAAACTTCTTAAATGACCTCTTAAAGTTTTGGGCAAAATTTTGACGTGAGGCTAAGTCACCACCACGCGATAACACAAGATTAATCACACTTGTAAGAACATTTTAAAATGCGGCATAGCTGATGGAGAATCAATTAAAATCAGCGATGCAGTTGCATCATGAAATTAAAACAACTGAAAAAAGTGGAAAAGAATCCATGAAGAAATTTTATTATAAGTTCTTTAAATCAACACGTACAAACTATGAAAAAACGTATACAACTTCTGAGTCTCTCTGCTAGATAACTCACTACCTATAAAAACTTCACTAACTGTCGTGTTTACCTGATGAGAAAAAAAAACTTGAGTTATTGAAACGTTTGTCCTCGAAGAAACGGATTTTATCAAGGTACAGTGTTTGTGGTGGTAAGTGTAACCTACGAAATTAGTAGATAATTTATAGGTCCTGTAGGTTTTTCGCTCATTAAAACTTTGAGTTCATTGCTAAAATAGTTATTAGTAATTTCGTTAGATTTTTATTTTCTTTTGCTTCTAGGAAAACATGACATGACCTCATCCTAAATATACTTGAAGCGGATTTTTATTCATTTTCTTTTAGCGACATTTATCCATTAATGTATCGTCAATCTTTATCTCGACAGCCACCGCTGTGTAAAAGGAACACATCTCATAAGAGTGATATTACCACAACACAAAATTTACGAACGCAGTTCACTTTCATATGGCTAAATATTTTTTGGGGGGGAGGGGGTTTAAATTATAGATTTGAGCGACTTGCTGATAACAGAGTGCCATATTTTACGAAAGGAAAAATCGTAGGTTTAATTTATACCATTTAATAGGCTCTACCAAATGATCACAGTTCAATAATGTTTTTTTTTAAGTTCTATATATTGACTATATTGCCGGAATTTTCAGTAAATGTAATTTCATACAATTCCTTACTGCTCGGCAATTTAGCTGTCTGCAATAGATAGTGTTGGTGTAGGTCCTTGCAAATGCATTCTTTGATCACTCAACAGAGGAAGCAAGTTTTTTTCATCAATATGCAGTAAAAATACCACTGATGCTGAAATTAATGGCAAAATAAACTCTCTTAGTACACAAAAAACTATTGAACGTCATTCATCATTTTAATAAAACCATGAATTTATTAAAATCTTTTTATGCAGCAAGATTTTTTTTTCTGTGTTTAATTTAGTAATTAATTTAATGAATCGTAGAATCATTTGAGCGTATAGTTCTGCTCCAAATATTAATATTCTCCTGTAGAATTTAGTATTAACGACTTATTTTATCAAAAGCAATATTTGATCTGCTGCGTGAAAACTATCTCAAAATTTTTGTAATTAAAATGGCAAGCAATATCTTCCTAGAGGGGAATGTACAATAGCGTATTCAATAATAGTTGAGTTTACTCTCTTTATGATTTCAGAGGAACGAAATCAATAACACGAACTGTTTTACGATAAACTGAAAATAAAGTGCATAATAGCCTTTGTCTTCTTCCTGGTATGAAATTCCTCTTCCACATAGAAAAATCTCCTACTGAAAGCCAGAGTAATATATGTGTAATATATCTAAGTCATAGTATCTTCCGCCAAAGAGGTTGTTTTTGCACGTTTGTGGCTGTCCCTTCGTCTGTCGCCAAGATAGCTCATAAACTTATGGACGCCTATTTACGAATTTACAGGGATTGTCATAGGCATGTCCGGAACAACAGATAATTAACTTTTGGCGAACAACCGTTCCCCCGTCGGTTTGCTTTTATCGTTGTCTTTTTTGGTAACACCGCAAAAAGTCATAAATGGATATTATTCTCGTGAAATTTGTATGAATTGTTAGGAATGTTGCGAAGTGCAACTGGCCAAATTTTTGTAATGATCTTTGTTCTTTTAGTGGACTGTCTCTATGTTTGGTTTCATGTTTGGAAGAAATTTAATCTAAAAAGTTATTTACGGTTCCTTATGAAATTTGCAGGAATTGTTAGAAATGTTAAAAAGTTATGGACGGATATTCATGAAATCTGTAGGACTTGTTGGACATGTTATAATTCACAGCACATATGATCAAATATTGGTGATGAGCGGTTAATTTGTTTGTGTGTTTAACTGATGTTTGTCTCAGTGTATGCGAAGCTAGAAGTCAAAAAGTTACGTACGAACCTTCAAGAAGATAACAAGAGCTGATGTTATTGTCAAGAGACACTTAAGTGTCTAAAGTTTGGTGGCGATAACTTGTTTCAGAACAAATTTGAATTTTTCATTAGCATGTCTTGCTTAGCAGAGCTGTGTGCTCTCGGAGGGAATCTCTATGTAGTTCTCTAATTATTCCTATTATTACTTCTCTCTTCTTGCGAAACCAGCCAGTATGGTGCACATGTTTTTTAACTACTTTGTGCCAAGCAGAGTGAAGTCGAAACAAGATTTGACTAATTTCTTCAGATTAACTTGCGTTTTCATGTCTGGGGATGAGCTATTATACGATCCCATTGTATGTACGTACTAAATTAAATTGATTGATTGATTGATCGATCGATTGATTATTGATGTGCTTCGTAAGTGTTGTAAATTATCAACAGTCCTGCCACTAAGTCATTCCAAGAGAAAGAGTCCAATAAAATTCCTGGATATGGTTTATTTCTGTTAAGACGATCCGGCAGCCCAAGGAACGAGGCAATTATTCTTCCTCTTACTACCTCTAAAATTAAAGTTCTATTGATACTTTCTATCATGTCATCCATCAAAAACCAATCGTCGATCTGCATATTATTACACTTGATAACGCGTCACGCTTTCAGTAAGTAGGGAAGTAATATGTGAGCAGCAGGTCATGCA
>LQNS02000137.1:1865387-1897849 GCA_001587735.2 Parhyale hawaiensis
TACAACAATTACGTTTCGAAATTTTTGTTTTCTTTTTCGTTTTCTATTGACGTGAGATTTTAGATGGTTGACTGAACTATTTCAGTCACCCATCTAAAATCTCACATCAATAGAAAACAAAAAAGAAAAAGAAAATTTCAAAACGTAATTGTTGTAGGGGATCTTTCAAGGATTCCAAAACTGTCTTTGTTTTTATTCTAGCATAAAAATTGAGGCAGTTCCATTCTTTTAAAAATATATATATATTATATATATACATATATATAAAAATCTAAGGCCTAAATGGAAAAACTTACACGAATAAAAAGTGTTTTTTTTATTTTACATATTATGTGAAAATTTCAGTAAGATCGGACCACTAATAAAGAAAATTCCAAAATTTGTAAACGATCCCCTTAAGAATCCCTTCTACTTTCCACGCCTTTTAGTAAAATCTACGCCAACGCGGTGATACTTCTGCGTGACGCATTGGATTCACATGCTCAGTAATCTATACTATAATAAGAGAGCTGTCTGTCAGTCCGTCCGTCCGTCCGTCTGTCCGAAGCCTTATTTTTCTCCTATCTAATACTGAAGAAAAAAATTCCAAGGCTCCCAACTTTTTTGTTGCGGAGAGGGTATCTTGGATACGGGGAGGCACGTGGGCGCTTGCCTGCATGCCCGTGTTAGGACATGTTCATTTTCAACGGTGCTACGGGTGATGTCACTTAATTACGTCTCATCTAGACTATCAACCCTTTTGTTAAGCTGAAATGTATTCAAATATATATTTTTATGCTTATTCAACGACAGGGTTGCTCTCGGTGCATATTAACTGTTTTTGTTGAGCTGAGATGTTTTAAAATATATATTTTTATGACTTATTCATCAAAAGGGTTGCGTTTGGTGCACTAGTAATTATAATTCTCTAAGGTCTGGTACAAGAATCATAAGAACATTAACATATAAAACTAGGCGATTTCTCAGTGCGTAATATGAAGTGTTTGAACGTTTTCATGCTTTTTTGTAGGCACCGCTGCATGTATATCCACCAAAAAATAAATTAAATTGTTAGCTGTCACGTCATATAGTTTTTAGAAAAAAATGTCACTAGCGTAGTTTTAGCCATCTCTTCATATCTGGAGTGAATAAAAACTCAAAAATTGATCCACTTTGCCGGCTTTTACGAAGAATTAACAAAACATTCGAAAGTGACTAGCTCTGATAATATAAAATGACTATGCTATAAACTCGGATTAGCCATACAGTCAAAAATTATTTCTATTTCGCAAAAAATAGCATCCAAAATTATTCTAATGACCTCATTGATGCCCAACAGAATACAAATCCATAACTCACACTCGATTATACAGGCTTTTTCTGCCATTTTCAAGCGGTTGCAGCATTTATCTAACTATAACGTTGGATTTCAATAAAGTTAATTCATTAAAAGATAGAGGGAATGTTCTTTAAACGTTTACCGCTTTGTCAATGACGTAAAAGTAACACATCATTTTCATATTGTCTGCCGATATCTGCGGAATGTTTACAGGGTTAAACTCACGATACCGTCTTGCTTCATTACCTCCGCCAAGGAGGTTATGTTTTCGTCGGGTTTGTCTGTCTCTTTGTCTGTGCATGTCACCAAGATAACTCAAAAAGTTATGGACGGATTTTGACGAAATTTACCGGGATTATTAGGTATGTTGGGAGGAACATATGATTAACATTTGGTTAAGATCTGTCCATGCGTTTGTTTATTTGTCTGCCTCGTTTTTCTCAATGCCATGACTCAAGAAAATATAGACGGAATTTGATGAAACTTACATGAGTTGTGAGATTTAATACGAAGAGTAAACGACTGAATTTTTGTGATGATCTGTTGGTTTGTTCGTATGTTTGTTTCTATGTTTCATTTTATGTTTGTTAGCGTAATAATTCAAAAAAATGTTGAATGGATCTTTATGAAATTTACAGGAGTTGTTAAGAATGTTAAAAGGAAAACGCGGTTAAAATTTCGTGCAGATCGGCCTATTCGTTGCTATGTTTAAGTTGTGTTTACCATAATGTTTGTAACGCAATAACTCAAAAACGTTTGAATGGATATTTATTAAACTTGCAGGACTTGATAGTAATGTTAAAAGACATAAATAAATAAATTTTGGTGCTTATCGGCTGATTCGTTTGTATGTTTGACTTATGTTTGCTATATTGTTTGTTAGCAGCATAACTCACACCGATATGAAAGGATCTTCAAAAAAATTGCAGAAACTGTAAATACTATTGAGAGGCACAAATTATTAGATTTTAGAGTTGATAGAAAAGAAACAATGGTTTCAGAGCCAGTTTGAATTTTTCGTTACCGTTGCCTTACTTGGCAGTGGTATGCGCTCTAGTTTTTAATCTCATGCTAACCGCCTTCCAGAGAACGAAATGAGATACCGGATATCGTATTTCCAGTTCCTCTTGATTACTCCCGTCTGAGAGGCAAGTTTGGGTCATCGCATGGGTCTCTGCGTTGGTAACACTATATGAGTAGTTAAGAACGAAAACTATTATCATACTTATCATAGCGCTGGCATTTATAACCTAGTAATGTATGTAGTACAGCCTACATTGTTTGCAAAGTGTCTACATATTATATCTGGGATGATTCTCAATGTATCTATCTGTTTTGACTTATATATGCGAAGCAAGGAATGAAAATACTTAGGAGTGATGAATAATACGATCTATATAGCATAGCAATTACGTAAATTTGATGCAGCCTAATTATGTACAACTTACTTAAATACTAATGCCATTGTCTACATTATTATTTTTATTATCGACTTCTACAGTATCTGTTTCTTCTAATTTGATACTGCTCTGATTATAATTAATGAATATTGTAACTCGCCTAAAGGACTCCCTTCTGAAGACAGTGGAAAAGTAATGAAGAATTTCATCTATCGTCAGCACGCGTAGATAAAAAAAAACTATAATCCACATCTAATGATAGAAATGAATGAGTCTATTCAAGTGGCCGTAGTTCACTTTCTGCCCAGCCTTTCCCACGTATCGCGATGTGGAAACGTTGTAAGTATTGTGTAGGAGAGCACAGGCAGCCTAGTCACAGCAGTACATAACAAACGAACGTGGCTATGGCTTGTTTGGGGAGGGGTGGGGGGGACTAGACCACAAGATGCGCCAGCGGCCGATGTTTTTTTTAATAAAGAAGATGGGAAAGATTACACGTGGTAAACATTTTTGAGGTCGACTCTTAACACCAAACGGCCGAATTAAAGTTTCGCTTTCCTTAGGACTGTCGTTTTTCCGGAAAGCTGGTAATATTCTATCTTTTTTCAAATCTGTGAATTGTTTTATTGATATATGCGTCTTTCAACTCAATGTTCTTTTGAAATTAACAGTCAAGCCTAGTGCATCAGTCTTGGTACCTCTGAAAAATTTTATTATTGCAGGGAAGTAAAAAACATACTATCCACTGAAGGGCAGCAAAATTTCAGCTAGACTTGTACTTTTCATTTATTTTTCGCTCAAAGTACGATTTGTCGTCATATTTATAGAATTTTTCTATTGATATATAGAGAGTGACACGAGGTTGTGAGAAAGGAACCAGCCGTCAGCTAGACAGAATTCGGCTAGCTGCCACTACGACCCCCCTTACAGATGCACCTTTGTGTACCACCACCTAAACCTTCCACGAGAAGGTATGCCGGCTCCCAATTCAGTACCGTGGTCACAACACCGCAATTGTATATTTTTTCAGCATCTGGTCCGGGCATACGTAATAGCCTTCTCTGAGCAAGCGACCGCACCAGGTGACACGACTTGACAGTGATGATGGGGCTTAGTCCAAAAAGTGGAGTCCCTTGCACGGCTAAAAAAAATGTACTTTATTTCGAATTATGCGACATTCCAATGTTCAAAATCGGAATACCTTACAAGATCCAAAACTGGAATACACTTACAATCTGTAGCTACTGCACATTAGTTTCCAAAGTTTTTTTTTTTTTTTGTCTGCCCTCATGGTAAAATTTAACTTTTGATGTCTCTTGCTATGGCGCTCAACGATACCAGCATTAAGCCTGAAGCTATGCATAAATGGCACTCATTGGATTTCGTTGACTATAATATTAGATTTTATGATATTGCTTGGAAAGGGTTGTTTTACCATAATTTTTTTTCTTGAATCCGGAATTAATCTAACTTCCAACCGCAAAATTTGATATTCTTCATGTTCTATTAACACATATATGGCGAAGCGATGCGGCGAACACGGGGGTAAATAGGTGACTGTTTAACAGCGAAATTTTAACCTAAAAGATTTGTTCGACTGGGACATCGCTGTCGAATATTTAAATGCACTTGACTTGACTTTTTTGGACCTATTTAACGTGTCCCAATCGAACGGGTTTTACGACTTAAGCTGTAAAATGATAACCTAAGCTGGGATGTGACTAGCAAAATATGTGCTGAGCAAGTTAAGCATCCTTGGAGGTAGATCTTATGAATTATTTATTCGCAAGCTGCAACAGTGTCGTTCCCTAAGGTAGGTTAGAAGTATGGAACTTGTCAGTTAACTTTGTATAGATTATTTGTGATATATCAGTCACAACAATGATGGCACTATGTAAACAGAGCTAAACACTGTTATAATGTTTCATCATTATGCCAGTCCATGGTGTGAGTATATGGTGCCAGAGCAATGCACCCAATTTAAACTTAAAATAAGTTTTCTTCTACTCTTTTATTGGTGTCATAGAAAACGAACTAATAATTTTTCATGCCCTGTTTTAGAAGGTTTAATTACAAAAATCCTTCCATTTGTTTTAATATTAATTCACCGAGAGAAAAAATGTGTTTCCATGCCACCAGTGTTGCTTACATTAAGGTAAAGTTAGGTGTATTAGCTTAAATAAGTCAAACTACCTCCGGAGCAGAATAGAGTTGTCGACCCAAGCCGATTCCGCTGAAGGCCTTAAACTCAAACCAACGTGGTGAAATGAACGGTATGAATTGAATTAATGCTCGATTTAAGCTAACACACACCAAGTCTATGTCCCAATCGAACACGCTTTTAGAACTGTTACACATAAGACTCGCTGGATTGGGTCGTAATAGTCGATTTTCGCAAGCCCACCTGGTTTGACTTGCCTGGAAATGTAGACAGAAACTTATGCTTTACCACTTTGAACCGTGATGCAGACTCTAGAAGCTACCGCATAATGCTGAGTGAACTGAAATCTCTCTAGTGTGCATTAAGACTAAGTTCATGGAAGTCGCGCAAACAGTTGATGAGAGCCTACGCCTGGAACTTCAATCTAGTTGCCAAACTCAAGGCACCTATCTCAAGATTCGGACATGTCGAGCCTCAAAGGCTTAGCTTTGCTGCACAATCGAATGCACCCTTAGTACTTCAGCATAATCATAGTTGATCTAAATTTCCACAATTGTTGCAAGTTTAATCCAGATGTTGAAGTTCAGCCGAAACTGATCTTCGATCAATGTTTCTCGCTAACTACGATGCTTCTGTTTTCCAGGAATTTTAGGCTCTTGATGTTTATTTTAAATGTGTTGGCGATTTCTTTAGCAGAACTAATCACACTGTGACAACTTCAAATTCAACTCACCATGATTGTAGACATGGGACACACAAGGACATAAGTCATGTACTGGAGCTACAGCCTGTACTGTGGCGTGAAACTGCACTGCAAGAAGCTCACTTATACCGAGACAATAACAAATAATTCTAGGCCCTAGGGCAATAGTAAATTCAACTTTCGTAATGGCGCTCTTGAATTATGGCATGTTGCTAGAGATATTTGCGCATCTGGGAACTTTCTTGTATATTATTAAGAATACCTACTGATTATGAATGCTTGGAGATCACGAAACAAGGAACAGTATCGTGTCGCTCCACCCATCTTGTCTGACACAATGAAATCCATTTTTTTCTTATGTTCTGGTCTGGTGTATTCTCTTCGATGTTATTATGTAGGATGTTCATACGGTTTGAAGAACGAGTAACAACCGACGTTGTATTTTCTATCATTCCCATAACGTTCTTGATGCTGTGAACTGAACAAGCTCTCCCTAAAGCTAAAGTAAGGCAATAATTACTTGGGCAGTGAGTGTACCAGTCTCTCGCTTTATAATAATAATAATAATTAACTTTTATTAAGTAGTGGCTTCAAGGAAAGGCACACCCGGCCGGTGTTTTATAATGAATGACTGGAACAGAGATAACAGGCTCTGCCTACGGTAGTATGGTGAGCCACGACTTTGTTCCGTGCATTAGAAGATTTTTTCTTTCTAGCAAAGTGTCTACGGCACCAGGGAATTCCTAGGTTTTTTGTCGGAGACCGAAATAAGCGATTGTACTCTGTAGACCTTTGGCTGATGACCGAGCAAGATTCGAGTCGAAATAATTTTTTTGGCTAAAATGCACTGTTCAGTACGCGACGAGAGATGCACACAAGTCAAAGTTACAAATATAAATTCGTGTAGCCAAGACATATCTGTTAGTGTTTAATTAGATTAGATTACACAGGCGGCAGTAGACGAACCAAAAGGCCCATTCCCAAAGAGACACCGGGACTCACACCCCGGCCCTCTATGAGCTATTGCCATTATGTTAGTAGGATGTAGAGGAATGGAGAAACGAGAGGAGAAAAAATGGAAGACGAAAGAAAAAAAAAGGAAGGAGAAATAAAAAAGAAGGGGGAGAAGAATCTACGCCAAAGCGATGGGGGAGAATTGTCACTCTCTAAAGGAAAATATGTGTAAGACTTACGTTTCAAACATATATGTCGCCTATTTTTACATCTATAGAGTTTTTAACAGCTAAGTTTATCTATCCTGGTGCTTTTTTTGATATTTCTAGCATCATTATATGTTGAGCCGCAATTGCCTAAGGGGAGGCACGTGCCCTCAGTGCGCCCCTCCCCCTTGCGTACGCCAGTGATCAAAGTGTCACAGTCGTGAAAGTGTGGCGAAAAAAATTTTGTGAGAAAATTCCACTTGACCAGTACATTGAATAGCTACATCGCATTTTTTTTAATAAATGAATACCTACGCTTTGCAGGGACAAGGAGCATACAGGATTGATAAATTTAGTTGATTTCCAACAAGAGATGCAATTTCACAGCAATTAACATATTTATGGATAATACAAACACAACTGTGAAAAAATTAATATATTTTCAGTGTCAACACAAAATGAGAAGTACATGTGCACATGAACATGGGTGCGTCGAATAATGGAAATCGAAAATTCTAAAGAACAGCGTCCAAAATTATGCCTATAAATTTTGGTCTTTCAGCGCAAACCTACAAAAAGAAATTAGTTTCTATACTGAACACCATTGTAAATCGTGTTTGTAATTAACCAACGAAGTCCCAGCCAAGTCAAAATTACCTAACGTTAAGTCTTAGTAAGTTTTTATCCCATCGTCGTAACGATTCAACATGAATGACTAAATGAGCATGTACCGGGATGTCTGATTCTTTGGATGCCAAAGGAATACAATGTTTATTATTCTATTCATGCTGCGCTCACTAAAATGTAGTTAATGTAAATGAGAAAACAAAGGCCAGTATTATGTGCGTCGAAGAAATTAAAAAGTCGTAGGCTTACAGACTTCGTGCTCACCTGAATGAGGCATCTATATTCATCAAAGGGACTCAGTTAGGCTTAACAATTACCGATCGGATGAATTTTAAAACAGTTAAAAGTGTGTCGAGAAGTCACTTTAATGCTGTAGTACTATAAGCATCATGACAACATACAACAGAGATTTTTAAAATTAGAGACATTCATTCAAACATCAAGGAAAATGTTAAAACATCTATTTTTGGTAAGCTGCATCGATAATTAGCCAACCAGTTTGAACTTTACAAAATTTGGTTCATTTAGGATGAAGTACACATAAAATTGAAGAAACTGATATCAACAGGTCTTTGTTGTAAGATTTTGTATGAAAATTTACGGCTATCGCAAATGATGGTAAAACACAGTAACAATAAGTGACTAAAGAGGCATCGATTGGAAGTGTTACGTAGCATTAAGCGAATCTCATTAGTTTCAGTTTTTTTCGCGCTTCATTCATTAGTTTTGGTCGAAATTCACACTCATTACTTTACATTGGGCCTCAGGCACTAATCACACAAACATGACATTTGGCACGGCATTTAATCCATGATACAGAGTGTCAGCTAATCTCACTGGGAATCAGTTTGGATTTCATTCCTGAAGCTCAATCCTAAGAAGCGAAACCAACGCTCATGCCTTGAAGTTCAGGACTAATTGAAGCTCATGAGATCAACTCACCTCAGTCTAACAAATTCAATCGATGGCGCCTCTACTGAAGGACACACATGAGTTTACACAACATACATCGATTTGAAGCAACAAAATCATGTTGATCACATTATGTAGTACAACTTATATAAGGGACACAAAACAGTTATTTTGAACTTGAGAGGACTCAAAAGTACGGTACGAATTGACGTGCCTAGAATACACAAGCACACGTACTCTTACCAGTCATTATTTCTTCTCAATGCACATTATTCAAAATAAAAATAACAGCTGTTTATAACTATTGGTAAAATGAAAGTTTTATCATGGGGATCCTTGATTGATTTCTCCAAAAGCGCATTATTATAAATGATTTTATCATTAAGCTATTTTTTCATACACAGCAGTGAATAGTGTTTTATTTAACGATTAAAAGTTGAGCGTTTTTTGTAACGCGAGAAAAAAATTGTTTTTCAAGTCAACTTTTTCGATCCTGGAATAGCAAATGTAATGCACAAAAAAAATCGAAGTTCCGATAATGGCTCCGAAGATATTTCAAAATTAGCAAAAATTCGTTTAACACGCTATGGTAGTCCTAAAATTGTTGCCCGCAATCACAAATTTTTTATCTTTAAAATTGGATTTGATTACATGATCTCGATCGCAACTTTTTACTTTTTTTTAATTAGGATCGATGTTGTCGGTAGGCTTAGAAAATGAAATTCGTTCCCGCACTACAATAAGAATAAGTTTTCGATCGAGGAATGGTCTTGATTGAGAAATGAATGCCCATAATAAATTATTTAGCTTAACAGTAAAACAATCTGCTAATTCTAGACAATTTTGGTTTCGAGAAATAACTGATGCACTGATACCACGTTACAATTTTAGCTAGCTAGTTTTGTACACGTTGTTCATATTTTCGTCAATGTTGCCTAGATATTTAGCATGCTGGCAAGAGCATAGTTTCGTCTCTAGTGCTAACGGTACAGCTAACATAATTGCTGATAGTACCTAACTGATGAGCATAAACATGCACCTGATTGAAAAAAGTTGAAACAATTGCTAATATCTTAGCATGGAGTTTTGTGCTCATACTAGCAGCTACATTGAACAACTTAGTTTAGCACTTAGATGTTTAGCAAGATGAACAGACGTGTTCGCAGCATGCATATGTGTAAAATTTTTGCAGTAAAGTAACAAGCTGGAGAACAACAGGAATCGGATTTCAAAAGCCGGTTTGGCCTTGAATTATAATTATCTATCACTGGTGTAACATTAAACTCTATATCTGATGATAACGGACACACGTAATTGTAAAAAAAAAATGTGAGTGTTCTACAACTCTGTCTCAAGCTGGAGCTTTTGATTCATTCATGAATGAACTAGTGAAAGAATAAAGTGCACTGTACAGTTTGTGTGTCTTAAAAAGAAACAAATTCCACCTACCAAAAGTTGCTCTGTTGCTATTTGTGATGAGGCAACCATATGAGACAAATATTGTTCATCAGATTCATCTCTTCCATTAAATTCTTATCTCGTAAGAACGACCATTCTAAACGGACATTAACACCACACTGTACGTACTTAGCTATACATACTAGGTAACAACATTGATGTATCACAGGGTGACCTCTAGAAACTACGCAATCAGTATCACATTTGCGTACCATGTATTAGCACTTTTCTCATAGCGGAGTCTATGTACAACATTTTCCAATAGTGCTGCTGCTAAGAGAAAGGCGGATTAATTCGTAACAGAAAGGGTTAATTAACTAAAATAACTTCCGTAGGCACGTATGGTATACAGCGTCTAAGAGCACTTACAAACTGACGTAGAGTATAACTCACGCTTGGAAGTAACAGGTACTAGTAGTGAAATGTTTGAGTATTCGTGGTAACTCTTGACTAGTCCAACCAGCTGTTGGCTGCCAATACTATTGAATACATCAGCCAGCTGTTGGCTGCCAATACTCTTGAATATTTCAGCCAGCTGTTGGCTGCCAATACTCTTGAATAGTTCAACCAGCTGTTGGCTGCCAATACTCTTGAATAGTTCAGCCAGCTGTTGGTTGCCAATACTCTTGAATAGTTCAGCCAGCTGTTGGCTGCCAATACTCTTGAATAGTACAGCCAGCTGTTGGCTGCCAATACTCTTGAATAGTTCAGCCAGCTGTTGGCTGCCAATACTCTTGAATAGTTCAGCCAGCTGTTGGCTGCCAATACTCTTGACTAGTTCAGCCAGCTGTTGGCTGCCAATACTCTTGACTAGTTCAGCCAGTTGTACCAAAAGTCCTGTGGCGACGGCTTAATTTCTGCTGCTCAGCGCTGCCTTAAACCTGGATTTTAGTCGCCTGATTTTGCGGAGGCGACCTCGTGAACTTGGCTTTTCCTTGTCATCCGAGCTGCTGGTGTCTTCTATAAGAAAAGAAAGGATAATATAAGTTAAGAAATTAGGGATTACCAACTATTTTTCAGCTGGTACTAACTTATTCTCACTGTAAAAGCAAAACTCTATACAGTCTACACCGATAATAAGCTATCTGACACTTTAATGAACTAGAGCACTCTAAGAGCGAGTATCTTCGCCAAGCGAGGCAACGGATACGAAAATTTCTAATTGGTTCTGAGACTATGACTTTTGACTTACTTTGTTTCAAGACAAAAATCTAATCATTTGTGCCCTCTAACAGTATTAACAGCTATAGTATTTTTTAATCTGTTCATAATTTTTTTAGTTATGCTGCTAACAAATATTCTCACAAACATTGGTCAAACGCAGAAACGGACCGACCGATCCTCACCAAAAAATTGATCATTTATGTCTTTTAACATTACTAACAACTATAAATTTCATAAAAATCCGTTCACAATTCTTTTAGTTATTGTGCTAACAAGCATAAAATTAAAAGCCGTGATAAACAAACAAACGAACACACAGATCAACCCGAATATTTGGTCACTTACTCTTCGTGATTTTCTTAACAACGCATGTAAATTTCATAAAACTCCATCCAAAACTTTCTGAGTTATGGCATTGAGAACTAGAGCACTCTGAGAGCGCATACCTTCGCCAAGCGAGGCAACGGTAGCAAAAAATTCAAATTGGCTCTGAAACCATAATCTTCTTTGTTTGAACTCCAGAAAATCTAATCATTTATGCCTAATAATAGTAATAACAGCTTGTGCAATTTTTTTGAAAATCAATTTATAACTTTTTGAGTTAAACTGCAAACAAACGTTATGACATGCATGAGTCAAACATAGAAACGAACAAACCGATCTGCACCAAAATTTAATCTTTTACGTCTTTTAATATTACTAACAACCCCTATAAATTTCATAAAGATCCATTTATTATTTTTTAGTTATTGTGCTAACAAGCATAAAATTAAAAACAGTGACAAACGAACGAACAAACCAACGGATCATTACCAAAATCTAGTCTTCTACTCTTTGTTAAATACCTAATAATTCATGTTAATCTCATAAAAATCCATCCCTAACTTTTTGGGTTATGGCATTGAGAAAAATGAGGGAGTCAAACAAACAAACGGATGTACATATCTTCATCAAAAGTTAATCATCTGTTTCTCCTAACATACTTAGCAATCCCTGTAAATTTCGTCCAAATCGGTTCATAACTTTTTGAGTTATCCTGGTGACAGACAGACAAACACGGCGACAACATAACCTCCTTGGCGGAGGTAAAATGAGGCAGACAAACAAACAAACGGATGTACATATCTTCATCAAAAGTTAATCATCTGTTTCTCCTAACATACCTAACAGTCCCTGTAAATTTCGTCACAATTAGTCTATAATTTTTCGAGTTATCTCGGTGACAGACAAACGGACAGGCAAACCCGACGAAAACATAACCCTTTGGCTGATGTAAACATATGTACCTACTTCTCATAGAAGGGTGCCGTAAGTGTATAACATTTGGGAACTACTGCATATTGTGGTAGCTAATAAATTAGCCTAAAAACTTCATTATCATTTTTTAACTTTGTGAAAACAAAAGCACAAAATTGAGGACTCTTACCAACAACAGTTGATGTCTCTTCGTCAGAACCACTTGTGCCGTCTTGAAGAGACTGATGGCCACTTGTGCTAGGCATTGGGTTATCCAGAGCAGGCATACAACCATCGGTGACGGCTGAAGAAGACTCACTTTCTTCAAAAGTCGCACTGCAAGCAGCAGAACTCATGCCATATTGACTTCTTCGATCACCTCGAGACGTTGAACTGCCACCGATGACTGCTGTATATGTCGGCGATTCGTTCCCTTTAGCATATTTGGTGTGAATACGTTCGATGAACTCCGGGATGTCATGGCGCCTGTCAGGATGAGCAGCCGAAGTGCGTTTACTAGGGCTGGAGAATTTCGACATGTTTACAAACATTTGTTCAATTTCATCGAGCTCCCTCTGATCGCGCTGCACATGTACGTCCACTATGCAATTAACATTAAATTCATTATCGGGGTTCTTCTTGTTTGGAAGGCCCTCAAAGAAATGGAGTTTAGGTTCGGTGCCTTCCGCCAGTCTCCGCGCCAGAGATGGTTTCTTTTTCGGCACGTTAGCTGGGCCAAAAAAAAGCTGAGTCATAAAGTTCTGTTCTTTCAATGCCGTACGATAATCCTCGCATGCCTGTTTGCTGTGTTGACGAGGGATTTTGTAAACATAACCTTCACTCTCCACATAGAAAATTTGTTGGCCAACTGCATTAACAACCTTGGGGCGCTTTTTCGGTTTATTCTTCGACGATCTGGCCTTCCAAAATTCATCTTCGGTTACGTCATTTATTGGCTTCCTCAGTAATCTGGCCAAGTACAGCGTGAATCTTGTGGCTATTTCCATTGCTGTGTCTAATGAACAGGGAAATCTTCCAACGCACAACACAGTTTTAGGTTTATAGCTGCTGCTGCTTGTCACACACCCGCTCACGAGCTCTACTCAACTAATAGTGACTGAACTTGGAGCGGGGGACCTGCTTATTGGCTCAGCTAGGCCTATGGCCGCTACAATAGGCCTGTGACGTACGTCGTATCGCTCGCCTCGCCCCGCCTCTTTGCCGGTGTAATTAGGATTCGTAACACCTGGTGTTTTTTAGGAACATCTAACTACTCTTGTCTGCGTAAGATTATACGCATAAATACGTTCTTAATATGCTACACAGTCAGAGCAAAAAGCTCATCTGTTTAGTTTAAAACAGCTTATTGTTGACTAAAATAATGAATGATGAATAAGAGTACATATATTTAATATCAATTTTTTGCCAGGAATCGATCTTTTGACCCATTGTATCTATTTAAAATTCCGTTTCTATCTGATTTTCATATTGTCCAACCGAATATATTCTGCCCCGTTCTACCAGGTTAATTATGTCTCAAGGCAGCATGATCTGTCAGTACTATGTTCGTTATGTGAACCGGCCCTAAGAGCAATTTTTTAAAGTTTCAAACCATGCTTCGCTCAACAACTCATCTGAATAAATGCAGCGAATGTTTATCCTATTTAGATGCTGCATATCTCAATGAAACCCACGCACAGATAAATCTTTAGTCAGTGCAACGAAATACTTCAAAATATAAAAGCATTTAGCTGTGACGGTCACAGAAGGTAACTCTTTGCATGACATATGAGTCAGCTCATAAAGAGATCCTCTAGCCCTGGAAATTTAATTTGTTTCAAATGAGTTTTTTGTCACATCAGCTAGCGATTCCAATTTTTTGTTGTGTGTAGGTGTGTGTGTGTGTGTGTAGGTGTGTGTGTGTGTAGGTGTGTGTGTGTGTGTGTTGGTGTGTGTGTGTAGGAAACTAGCTAATGATGGAAAAATTCCGGCTCCCACGAGAATCACATCCGGTAAAAAGCTCAGGATGGTTTTACAAAGGCGTTAATAATTAGCCTTTTCCTCGAAAAGTTAAGTGAATTAATTTTCTTTAGGTCAAATTACTGATATTGCATGCTCGGAAATGATGCTGAACTTGGGCTATATTGGCGACAGTGCAGGGATGTACTCATGTGTCTGCACTTCTCACAAGCCATGTCTGTTCGAGTTTCAGTGCTTCTTGGACCTGAGCTTATGCTATGCTACGAGGTGAGTGTTTCTTGAAACACTCGAGCTCTAGATTATTTTAGAAAACTTATGAAGACATGTCACTACGAGGTGCATCAAAAAAATTAATTTCTTAATCGACAAACATGTGCTAGAAAATTCTTCTATTTGCAAAATGGCAATAAAAAGCAAGCTCTTGAACTGAAAGCTTTGACAACGAATCTCCAGATGTAATAATCACCCTATAAGCTGCAGAGTACACACTTAATGGTAATTGTTCTTTTGGACTTCATTTTATTGAAAATTCGACAATATTTTCCATTACTTTCTTTACTTGCTGTGAACCTTTCTCCAAATTAGACAGACAAAATTTGTGCAGTTACCATACTTAGGAGTATTTACCGTAACCTTCGGTAATCAGGCAGTTCTGCTTACATAGTTACTTAATCGAGTAGTGTTTTACTTGTACTTGCCTTGCAACTCTATTTCTTATGTTTCTAGCGGTATCACTAGAGGCCTTTGTCAACATTTTTACGGATTCTCAAATTATAAGCTTGTTTCTGAGATCAGTGCCAGCATTTTCGAAGGCCAATTTGAAAATTCTGATGTTCTTTAGCACTCAGCTGCATAACTGCGTCCAACTAAAATTCTGCGATGGGGCCACGTATAGTAAGCTTTATATATTTTTATATTTTATGTATTTTTTTCTAGCATATATTTTTACAGTACGCTGTAGTGAGGCAACGGTGTCCAAGCAACAGTATCGTGTGGGTGATTGCATGTGTGTGTCCGCAATATGCCTGTTGGAAGGACTCAGATAAGTGGCGTCCCGGGGAACTAAATCCTGTCGTCTGAGGTTGTGCTGTCCCGCAGTAAGTAGGCTTCAGTGAGGATTCAAGTTAAACTCGCACTTGCATTATAAGAAGCGTTGCTTCTGAAGAGAGGGCTAGTGTACCATGCGTATATGACCATGTACCATGTGCAGCATTAGAGGCACCAAACTGAGTTTCATCTATTACCCGTAATGATTACCCGTAATGATATTGAAAACCTGAATTTGGCCCTTAAATGCTACACACAAAAGAAAAACCTCATTTGCCACCTCATCTTTCTGCCAACCAGCTGATTCACATATGCTGCGTATATCAATTTAATATATTATATTGAATGATAAGATTTATCATACCGACTTGAGCTGTTCTTCACGTCACGCGTGCATGACTTTACAATCCTTGCTTTGCCTCAATGGTTGTAATTAAATTTCTTTTTATATGTCCGCTCAGTACCCAACTATTGTATTTGGGTAAATGAGCAGCTACCATACAGTAAAGCAGTACTGTACAGTGTACTGTTAAATATAAATAAATATGTAGGTTTAATGTAGTCGTAATAATAAGCTTCCATGCATGGAACACGGGTTATACATACATAGGGTATAATTAGGTGCAACTGCTTAGTCCCGCCTACTTACTTATATACCTTCAGGGAGTCCGAAGCTTTTGGAAACAAACTTTAGCATAAGGTTAGGACCGCTAAAATAAATAATTTTTACTAAATGAATATGTGGTCTAAAATGCTGCTCTACAATGTTACTAGAACTTTAAGTTTGAGGAATATTCAACTGACATTCTTTGGAAAGGAGTAGCAAGGAATTTAAACGGGTACGTTGGGCAAATAATTTTATTATTAACAGATGTCTATTAGGATATCTTACTGCATAAGTTCAAATAGACACTAGAATTACCTTTCGCTGCACCGTGAGCCATAGGTACATATCTGCTAATTCCGTATTTAACACTCACTCCATTGCCATTGGCACCTTTTCTTGCCCTGAACTACCCAAGAATGTAAGCAAACACATCTTATTCTTTGCTGTCTTGTAAAATTCAGAACAGTGGACAAAGAATTTAAGTCCATGTAACTCTTTAACGCAACATTTTAGACCATATCGTTACTTAGTAAAAACTGTTTATTTTAAAAGTCCTAACCTTATGTTAAAGTTTGTTCCCTGAAGCGCCTTGCACCCTGTTTACGATAATCCTTCTGATATATTTGTGCTGTAATATGTGTCTGTGTGTAATAAATCTATCAATAAACTAAATGTAGATATTCTAGCTTTAGTTAGTAGCATACGTAACTATTTACTGTGCTGTCAAGTGCAGATTCATCCCGTGTTGGGGTTTTCCCAGCCCTATAATTCCGTGAGCAATTTTTTACACATGACAACTCCTGCCTCCGATCTATATATCTATAGACATTTTGTCATTTTAAGAGCTATGAGAATGGAAAACTCCTTCCCTGTTTAATAGTATAGTAGTCATCCAAATCCTACCTTTTATCTAGCCGTAATCATATTATCTTTCGGAATTATAATGTAAAAAGATTACTGTATGCTATCGTCGATGAATCTGTCGTAAGAAGCGTTCCTTATCATCAAGGTATCACTGTCTTCAGGTAGTCCACTTTGAAATCTTTGCCTATCAAAAACAACACATTTTCTGGGCCTATCGTCCAGGAAATATTCTGAAGCAAAAAAAGAAAAAATCCAAGATGGCGGCTGTGCCTAAGTTTCCACTATCGAAAAAATAATAATAATAAAGCAAGTTCTTATCAATACTAAAGATAGAATAGAACATCTGCCTTCACTATCTGCTCTCGCCCTTCAGTACACTAGACAGATGTTATAGAATATATTTATAAAGTGACTGCAAAACCTGTCGTCAGGAGCCGTTAACACAGTAGTAACTGAAACCGGTTTGTTCTTGTGAAGACAGTCTTAGGGTTGGTTCGCACGAGAGGCTCGGAACCCTGTACGAACTGCTGTTCGGCGTCCGACTGACTGCGTTGCTGTGCCTGTTTATATGACAAAAAAGTGGTCATATTCCTGAGTTGGATTCAACTTTTTTAAAAGATATCCGCAAATTTTATTACTGACACTGCTCAACCAACTTACTCTACTCTAACATTTAACCCTTAATTTTATTAATTAATTCAACTTGCTCGTGGGAGTAGCGCTAATAGAAAGTTTCATAGGCAACTGTGAGAGACAAAGGGTTAAGTAAAGCTTTTTTTGGCGAGTACACTATTAAAGAAAAGGTTGGTTGAAATTTGTGATACATGATCGAAAAATTTTACAGGAAAATGTTCATGATTGAGCAACGAAACACAGATACAACAAAGCAATTGGACGCGCAGTTGCACGAATGGAGAACAAACGTCTGACGTGTGAAGCCTACTTAATTCGCGCTACGTAACTGCCGCCGCGCACTAGAACCCAAACTGAGAATTTTTTTTATAGAATTTCCGATTACATACCTTTTGACATGGTTTTTATATGCACATTGTTACACCACCCCCAAAAAAATGAAAATAGCGATACTTTAAACTTTGAAACTCCTCAACAATTTTTAAAGTGTAGCAGGTGCAAGTAGTAAATTGCAAGACTCTCACTCAATACTGATTGAGCATTAATTCTTCAAGACGTGTAGTTCAGCGTAAAGTTTGAACCCGTTTTATTTATATTTTCTGTAACAGTAACTATTTTTCCAAGAAGCTGAAACGTTTCGTATTTTGCACACTCATAAGCAGGAGCTTTGAAAGACGCAGCTTGGAAGTTGAAATTAAGCTTCTAAGCCTTCGGAAATATGTAGTTTGCTTGATAGTTTTGTGTTTTTGTTTTTTCAAATAATATTATTGAAATAAGACGAATTTTTTTATATATGTCGGAAGCCTTCAATTGTTGTTGAAAGCTTGCAGTGGGTTACTTTTTCTGTTTATACAATGCAAAGAATCAGTTTTTTTTTTTTTTTAATCTTCTACATTTGTAAATAACAGTTAATTAAATTATAGAGTAAACTAAAACAGTATTTAGGTAACGTAGCTGCCTATACTGCACAATTTGAATAGGATGTTTACCATGGAAGAATTTATAAAATAAATCCGAACCCTGGTTCATGTTAATTACCTCCGTCGAGGAGGTTATGCTCTCGTCGGGTTTGCCTGTCTTTTTGTCTGCCATTAAGATGACTCAGAAAGTTATGGACGGATTTTGACGAAATTTACAGGGATTGCTAGAGAAGTTAGGAGGAACAGAAGATTACTTTTTGTTGGCTTGTCTGCCTCATTTTTCTTAGTGCCATAACTTGAAAAGTTATGGATGGATTTTTAGGAAATTTACATGAGTTGTTAGGTATATTGCAAAGAGTAAATTTCTGCGGCAATTTGTTGGTTCGCTTGTTTGTTTGTCGCTGCGCTTGATTTTGGCTTGTTAGCACAATCATTCAAAAAGTTCTGAATGGATCTTTATGAAATTTACAGGAATTGTTTTTACTATTAAAAGATATAAATGATTAAATTTTGGTGCAGATCAGTTTGTTCGTTTGTGTGTTTGACTTATATTTGCCGTAATGTTTGTTAGGAGCATAACTCAAAAAGCAACGAACGGATTTTCAAGAAAACTGCACCAACTGTTAACACTATCAAAAGGCACAAATTATTAGGTTTTGAGGTTGAGACAAACAAAAAATCATGGTGTCAGAAGCAATTTGAAATTTTTGTTACCCTTGCCTTGCTTGGCGGAGGTATGCGCTCTCAGAGTGCTCTACTACTTTCGAGGAAGTGACATGCTTTGAAGTTGGAGAAATAATATATTTCATTACATAAATTTTCTTTTGTATGAGTACACTTCAGAAAGAAACTAATATCATTTCTTCTTTCATATAAATTTTTATAACTATTTATATTAGCTTCTTTTGAAGAGAGTCAGTCTTGAAATCTTTATGATTTATCGAGAGGTGAGATCTGCCTTGACGATGAGATTTTGTCTGACTTTTGTTCCTAACGCTCCTGATTGCAGAAGCTGATAACTCATTGGCGGCTGCAGCTGACGCCAGCATATTTGAAACGCCATCGAAATTCTGCTCGCTAGTGAATTAAGACGAATCAAAAATGCCTTCTTCCTTTTCTCTTATTTAGAGGCGATGCAGGGATTTCTCCAGATAAGGATCCGGTAGAACTTATGTGCCACTCACTAAAAATAATATTTTGTAACATACCCATACAGCTACCAACCTACTGGCCAGAGTATTGCCTTGAGTATACGCCTGGTACCGAAGCAAAAAAAAAAAAAAACAAGTTCAGGAGGAGCCTGGCAGAAGCATCAGCTTGGGTCGAGAACCCATAATCTTGTTAGCTGAAACAAAGACGTTTAGCTGGGGTATTGAGCAGGTATGTATTTTTGAAAATGCATACCGCGTTTTATGAAGGTTTATTATTTGGTTTCAAAGTTTCTACTTCGTTCACCCTAAAATCAAAGTACATAATGCCGAGTATTTGGAAGTAAAAATGTTTGTCTTAATACTAAAATAGCATCATGTTAGGTGGCCTATGTCACAGACTACCTGTACTACCTCAGTTGACGCCAGAGGTACGCTGTCGAACTAAGCCTAAAACATTAATTATACCGAACAAAGGAATAGGAGTCGAGACCACTAGAAAAAAAAATCCGTATCCTGACACAATGGGGAACAAAGATCATGTGTTCTTACAACCAAATCCGGTAAGAAATAGTCTTGCTGTGGTGAAGTAAACGACTTTGAGTTCATGTGATGCTGTATTGGACTGAAAAAAAAATAACAGACGACCTATATACACAGCTGCCCTACACAATAGAGTAGGTGAATTACCTCTCACTGGTCGAATTTCATCTTCTAGCCTCAACGAGGTTCTCAGGGAAACTGCCGGGAACTTATTTCAAACACTGGCTGCAGGTCTCAAGCATAACCGGGTTACTGCTAACACCTGCAACATATTTAAACGGGCCAAGTTTTTGACAAGTCTAGCCTATAATTTACGTAGCAACATTCCACTTTGCCTTGCCAATCGATGATAAGTTTAATAAAATTGATATCTTTTAGAATTACTTCGAAACAAGTTCAGTTCTCGATAAACTTAACATACACTCTTGATAATACTGATATAAAGATCCGCTTTCACTTACTTATCATATCGCAGCATGAGGAGGCTGTAATCTCGTCAATATTACGTTAGTCCGGTCACGGTGGCATCAGCGATGACCTTCAGCTGGATGAAACGTTTCATAAATATTCAAAGCGTGCAGGAAAAAAAGAAGACACTGCTGCCCGCAAGTCCGCCCTTTAGTTTTAGGCTCAGCACGTTTGTATGGAAGTAAAGGTCTGAAGTCAGAACGGCTTTCCGATTTTCGAAACGCAGCCCATGACTTTCCTTTGTCCACCTTCCAACAATGAATCATGCAACGCAAGTGTGAAAATGATCTTATAATTTACGAAGCGTTGATGTAATTTATTCACTTCGAATTAAAATGAATGGCTTCGATTTCCATTAATCGTTTTACAGGCTAGTGAGAACCGGATCGTTAACTTATTTTTTAGCGTTTGTTACAGTTATTTCAGGGAAAGCTTTTAGTATTTATGACATTGTTTTGTCAATTTGATGTGTTTTCCTGTACACGCTACACTTGAGCCTGTAACTGGTGAGGTTTTTTCCAATTTCCGGTGCCGGAACCTTTGAATTTTTATTTTACGCTCTCACTGTACAAAGTCCAAAGCGTTTTTTTCGCACCTTAATCAACTTTTTTCCCAATCGATCTATGTTCCTTCGTATTCTGCACGCCACGTCAGCTTTTAAATTATTCTTGCGGAGCAGGAACGTTTGAATTTTACGCTTTCCATTCACAAAGCAATTTACATCATTACTTCTCACACATACACCGAGAAATCTCTAGTTATTTTAAATCAATGGTTCATTAACATAGTTTTGGTTGCCAAGCATCAGTGTTAGTAGTTCTTACTACTGAAGAGCACTCAGAACTATAGAACACTGAACATAAGGAGTCTGTGGCGCATTAACTAGAGTGCTTACTGTGTGTACAATGAACACTTTTTCACGGAGACGGTTTTTTGCTGTTCTCACAGCTAAACGTGTTTAGCTGAACCATTTAACTGCCTTAACTAAGATTTCTCTATGTGAATTATATTTTTACTTGTGCCGATCGACGTCTGTACTGCCAGGTTCAACATATTATCTCATAAAAGACTTTCGGAGCAGCAACCTTGTAGTTCTGAGGTTTTCAGTACCTAACTAGGAATGAGATTATTTTCGGGCATAAAACGCTGATTTAACTGAGTGACCTGAGCACTATACAATTTGTGTCATCTAACAAAGGATTTCCGGGACAGAAACCCTTAAATTTTTTACCCTCGCTTAGCTTCATATTTTGACCACGGGACAACCTCTAATCAGAGGTGGGCATAGCGACGCTACAAATTTTGTAGCGGTAACACCGCTATATTTTCAAGCTTGTAGCGGTAGCGCCGCTATATATTTGCTGTAGCGCTAGCATATGTAGCGCCGCTACTTTTAGCTCTACTTTACTACCGGTACTTGAGTTTTATAGAAACAAAATTAGAAAAATGATTAAATATCAATTCAAGTTAACATGTCTCGATCAGATGAAAATAGGGCTAATATTTGCCCTATCGTCCTGTAGGGTTGGTGCATACGAGGTGTGTTACTTTATGGTCTGACGCGTCCTGAATCTACGAATAGAATAGACTTTGAAGTTCTATTTTCTCCTATCCAATACTGAAGAAAATGATACTGTCAAGAATTTTCAACGTTTTGATGTCATATAGGGGAATTACCCAATTGCCGAAATAACTCTGTTTCTGAACAAACAGCTATCATTTGATAGGTTTGTTACACAAACCTTCTATCAAATAAAAGCTGTTTGTTCGTAAATAGAGTTAGGAAGCGAGCAGAGTGTCATTCGTGTGAAACGGCTTAAAAGGTATCCTATTACCTGTGTATGGCATCGAGATGTTGAGGATTCTTGACTGAAACTTTTTCATCAGTGTTAGATGGGGAACTAGAGCACTCTGAGAGCGCATACCTCCGCCAAGTAAGGCAACACTAACGAAAACTTCAAATTGTCTCTGAAACCATGATTTTTTGTATCAACTCCAAAATCTAATCATTTGTGCTTAAGAGTTTCTACAATTTTTTCGATGTCTGTTCATAACTTTTTGAGTTATGCTACTAACAAACATTATGACAAACATAATTCAAACATATAAACCAACCAACCAATCTGCACCAAAATTTAATCATTTATATCTTTTAACATTACTAATAACTCCTAGAAATTTCATGAAGATCCATTCAAAACTTTTTGAGTTATTGCGCTAATAAACATTATGACAAACGTAAGTCAAATATACAAACGAACCAACCGATCTGCACCAAAATTTAATCACTTATGCCCTTCAATATTACTAACAACTCCTGTAAACTTCTTGAAAATCAATTAATTTTTTTTTACTTTTACTGCTAACAATTATTATGACAAACATAACTCAAACATACAAACGAATCAACCGATCTGCAGCAAAATTCAACCATTTATGTCTTTCAACATTGTTATTATTTAATCACACCAGACTGGCGACTTGGAAACGGAGAAACTCCATGAGGTTAACAAACCCCCACGCAACCAGCCCAGCGAGAAAAGAAAGAAGAAAGAGAAGATCCGAGATCACAGAATAGCTCTGTGTACAGATCTTTTAAAGCTGCCAATACCCGCACTAGCAAAGAGAGAGCCATCAAGACCATTCGAAGCCCCCACATACAATGGAAAAAAAAAAAACGATCGAGAATACTGGCCCGTACGGCATCGTAACGGTTCCAAGGCAAACTCATGAAGAGCACCAGTACGTCGAGTATACCTCACCCGAACAAATGGTTTCGGAAGAAAATCAGACAGTGGATGACTAGGGCAGTTATAAACTTTATACGAAAAGCAGACCCCACCAACTCTGCGACAATGCGCCAGATCACAAGGCAAAACACCATCCAGCATGAACGCACATCTACGAACCACTTTGTCAAGCAAACACAGATGATAATCGGCAGCAAAACCCCAGACTACGGAACAGCACTCCAAAAGAGGGAGGACATTGCAATTAAAACAGCGACGTGTCAATTTTACCGAGCCAAATCCCCTCCAAGCACGCCTCATAAGACGAATTTTCTACGGTGCACGTGAGGCAACCGAACGAATGTGGGGCTAGAACGTCAACTTTGGATCAAACTTGACACCCAAGATTACCAAGTCATCAACCACAGGATGTGACACACCATCTAGTATGAGTGCAGGAAAAAGAGATCTCACTGTACGCGACCTGGACTCGAGCATGGCCTTAGTCTTGCCCGCATTTAGCCTCATCCCCCACCTAGAAAACCAGGAATCAATCATTTCCAAATCATGCTGAATAGATTCTGAAACCTCTATTCTATCACTAGGCTTATCGTAAACAAACAGGCAGCAAAGTAGCATCATCAGCGTAACCAAAAAGTAAATAATTAACAAGATCAAACAGGTCCGCCGTGTATACAATGAATAACAAAGGGCTCAGAACACTACCCTGTAGGACACCAGAGCCACATCCAATAACTAACTCCTCCTCTCATCAATAACTACACACTGACGTCTGTCAGATAAAAATTTACTTATTACCGCGAAAACTTTACCACCAACACCCATCAATCTCCAGTAAGTTTCATAAAGATCCACTCGCAACTTTTTCAGTTATTGCGCTAACAAGCATAAAATTAATCACAGCGGCAAACACACGAGTGAACAAACAGATCTTGACAAAATTTGGTTATTTACTCTTCGTGATATACCTAACAACTCATGAAAATTTCATGAAAATCCGTCCATAACTTTTTGAGCTGTGGCATTGAGAAAAATGAGGCAGATAAACAAAAAAAAACGGATGGACGAATCTTCATCAAACGGTAATCATCTGTTTCTCCTAACATACCTAGCAATCCAGTAAATTTTGTCAAAATCCGTCCATGACTTTTTGAGTTGTCTTTGTGGCAGACAGAGTCAGACAGAATAACAGATAGACAAACCCGACGAAAACACAACCTCCTTGGCGGAGGTAAAAATAAAAATTCAAAGTCGAATATCTCGAAAAGTAAACGTTTCCCCTTAGAAAAACTTGTGATTTTTGGATTCAGGATGTGTCAATCTGTAGGGAAACACATTTCATGTGTACCAATTTAACTGAGCAAAAATGTAAATAATTATATACCCATGATGATAGATAATAAAGTAATATTTTAAGACATATAGAAGTAACAATAATAAAACGATAAAAATCAACACATGACGTTAAGTCATACCGATTAATATCTCTTCTAATAAAGAATGAACGCGTTTGTTACGAAAATGAACGCGCTTGGAACGAGTATCATACTTGTTCCTTTTGGTGATGCGTTACTGGCTGATCGACTACCGCTAGAGTACCGCACAGTACACAGAAAGGAGTGACGTACCTCTCAGTTTCGCTTGCAGAGCCATGTGATATGGTTGGTGTCATTAGGTAACGTTTCTCACGTTTCTGCTCGTGAGAGTAAATTGCCATCTACTACTAAGCAATGCATAAATTTATTACAAAAAGATCCGCAAGTGAAGCAACTCTTATAGTTGTTGAAGCTAATTAGAATTTCAAAGTGAATCAGGCACTCAAAGTGTTAAACAGTGCGATCCGTGGCCGTTTATATCCATATATTACGAGTTCATGAAGCTCAAAGAAAGCAACGTAGTCTTTTGCGCTGAATTTTATCTTAAGAATTCCTACTTCCTTCCTTCTGCGCATACCAACACAAGATTCTTCTGAATCTCTGTTTGTCTCCTATCTTGCCTATCGAGAAAGCACACATACAGATGAAAATAGGCTGACTTTACGAGACAACAACGTTAATATTGAATTTTATCGCATGTTTAAAAAAAAGTAGCGCTAATAATGCCGCTACATTGTGCTGTGCGGTAGTGCCGCTACTTTTCAAATTTTGAAGCGGTAGCGCGGCTACATTATTACTGTAGCGCGTCCACCTCTGCCTCTGATTAATATTCTGGAGACGACTTCCGTGTTTTGTGGCTTCGGAAGATCCTTTTATAGGACCGAAATTTATAATCAAGTTCCTTCTTGTTTTTTCAGAACTAAATTCTATTATCGTTGAGTTTGTTTGATGAGCTTGACATGTGTTTGTGCTGTCGGCAGGACCGGTGTCGCATTGTGGCGAGAAAATTGTGTCTTCCACTAGAAGCATTATTTTATTACCTCCGCAAAGGAGGTTATGTTTTCGTCACCTGTTTGTCTGTCACCAAGATAACTCTAAAAGTTGTGAACCGATTTGAACGAAATTTACAGGGAGTGTTAAGTATGTTAGGAGGAAATGATGATTAACTTTTGGTGAAGATATGTCCGTCTATTTGTTTGTTTGTCTGCCTCATTTTTCTTAATGCCATAACTCAAAAAGTTATGGATGGATTTTTATGAAATTAACATGAGTTTTTATGTATATAACAAAAACAAGTGCAACTAGAGCTATTTTCCCCATTAAGAAATTATGTTTAGTTAAGACTCTTGAAGTTTAAGTTTCTCTGTTAAAACTTAGACTATATTTCGAGGAGTTGTTCCACTGAGCGATATTAAATTACTAAATCATCGTACCTATCTTCTCGATATGTCGAGGCAGGTTTTTAAACATAAGTTCCAGGGAGAAGAATTATTTTCTTGTGTATTTTATTGCAGAAATTTTTATCTTAAAAATTCTCAGTCTTGGCTACTTTGTGCTAGTCAGTCAACTACGAAAAGATAGGCTCATATAGGCACATCTGATTGAGCCCTGAAATGAAACTTTCTGGGCATAATTGGCCCAAACTTCAAGACAGAAGCCTAGGCCTTGCACCTCTGGATTGTGTTGAAAGTGTGAAGGCGACTGGATAACGTTCTGTCCAGCAGGCTGAGAGCTCCAGTTTGGGGAGCAAGGTAGAATATCTCGAAAGCTTAAGGGCACTCGATTAAGGGTTAAGGTCTAAAACTCAGTTCAACAGGCCGAAGGCCAGGCACCTGCCTAAAGTTTCGTGCAAATCAAGCCTCAATGGTTCAGCTTTGGGGCCCAATCGAACCCGCCATCGGACGTTTTCGATTGGGATGTCGCTGTCGAATATTTAAGTGCACTTGACTTGACTTTTCGGACCGATTCAAGCGTGTCCCAATCGAACGGATTTTAGGAGTTAAGCTGAAAAATATTAACCTGAGCTATGCTTTCACGAGTAAAATTTGTATTACGTTCCTAAATTTAAAAATTAAGCAGCCTTGGCAGTAAATCTTATGGATTTATTACTCACAAGCTACAACAATGTCGTTCCATAAGATAGTGTTACAAGTATGGAGCTGCTCAGCTAAGTTTATGTAGGTTATTTGGGATACATTGGACGCGACAGTAATGGCACTATGTAAACAGATCACTACACTGGTCCATACGAGTGATCGATATGTTTTCATCATTTTATCAATCCATAGTATAGTTCTATGATTTCAGCGCGATATATTTAAGTTAACTCTAAATAAGTTTTCTTCTTTGCGATCAAAGTATCAAAGAAAACGGAGTAAAAAATTTTGTAAATGTAATTTTTTTAGGAGGCTAAAATTGTAAAAATTCTTCATTTCATAATAATTCACCGAATGGAGAAAAGTTTGTTTCCATGCCACCATTGTTGTTTACATTAGATAAAGTCATGTGCATTACGCTTAAGAAGTTACACTACCTCTGGAGGAGACTTGAGTTTTCAGCCTAAGCCGGATCCGCTCAAGGCCTCAAACTTAAGACAAAGTGATGATTTGAACGGTCTGAATTGATTTTTTGCTCGATTTAGCTAAGTAACTTGACTATATGTCCCAATAGAAAACGTCCATAGTCAAGAAAATTTACGGATAGAGTTTAGATTAAATGCATTTCTGGCTGCCGGGAAGGTGACCAAAAACAAATCCCACGAAGTGCATGTGTCTCCGGTTCTCTCACTGCTACAGAGTTCATTTAATCCGCTTAGATGTAACTGTTTGAAACCTGAGTCGAATTCCTATACCGCGTTCCAGTTCATAATCACAAACAGATTATGGTTGGCACAACCGAATACTCAAACCTGTGATTATTTTTTGAAACTCGGTCCAAAAGACGCCTAGCGAAACTAAACTATAAGAAGGATTTTAAAAAGAAATCAACCTGAAAATGAAAGGAGAGATGATTCGATCGAAGGCCTAAGAGTCATCGTTTCTAGCTCGGACATTGGAGCATTTCTACGTAAAATGCTACTAGCGCTCTTAATGCTCCATATTGCTCCAAACGCTAAAAAAAAGTTCCAAAGTGGTCCTTAGTACTCCATTTAACTCTAACTGCGCACAATGTTGGAGCAATCTCAAGTAGCTGGACCATTCTTAGCAGGTGGTCATATTGAATTAAACGAGTTTGATCCAAGCATAAATAAACGCCCACAGCAACATATGCAATACTCATTGAAGAGACGTCTATCAGTTTGAATGTGGTAGAATGGTTGAAGTAGGGAATTTTTTGAGAGTGCACGAGTGGGGTAATTTTACTATGAGTTCCCGCATACTATGACGCACAAATAAAATGGTATAATTTTTAGATGAATGAGACGTGCAAGATCAGTTCGTGATTTTTTTAAATATATACAGGGTGTTGTGTAATTCAATCCACATATTTTAACCATATATAGAAAAACGCAAAATAAAACTATTTTCAAGGGTGACAAAAACCTCAAAACTTCTTCGTTTTCGAGAAATCACGACCTGATATACTTAAAGGGACAGCTCGGGCAAAAATGGAAAGATTTTATTTTTAGAGCGATTTGAATGAAACTAGGTGTAGATATGTAAAATCGAAAAAGAAATTGTTTTTACTCGTGTACATTTTTTCCATTTTCTCCATAGAAAACGAGTTGTTCAGAGAAAACGACAGGAAGGGAGAGGACCGGGAAAACACTACTACAGTTTTTTGAGCTACTGATATTTTTGGTGCTAAGCGAGACGGCAGTTTCTATAACAATAAAAATATTTAGTTTGATTTTTGTTATATATGCATTTCGCACATACAACATTCCAATGTGTTAGCCTTAACATTCAAATGTAAGACGCATTCTTTGTATCACGCGGCGCTTCAGGCTGGCGGATGCTACCACTGCCGTCTTCAGGTCAGAGCCTCGAAGATAAAGAAACTAAAAGGTCGTTTATGACCATGCAGTAATGTGCCGGTTTACCAGCACTGCCTCTGGCCTCTAAGTGAGATGTGTAACTCTCAATGACCTTCCGGCCGCAACCTACATCAGTAAAAGCTGTCTGTCAAAGCCTGTAGCCAGAGTTTCGAAGATATTGGTTATGCTCGTAAACGTACAGTAATTTACCGGCGGATTTCCGACTCGAATCCGACGGAAGCAACCAGTGTTCTAATGAAGCCGGGATTTATAGGTATTTAAGGCGCTTGCACGATCAAGCGTCAGCTTAATTCGGTACTTGGCATTGCAGTACCAACATTGCCTACGGCATTCTGCTTGTAACACTATTTAGATGTAGACCTTGTATCCAGTTATCTGCATCTATCAAGTAGCATGTTTGCTACTTATCATTGGATCATATCTTCTAAGTATTGTATAATAAGATGTAAATAAACAAGAAGATCTTGACGGCATTCCTTCACCATCCAACCTGTAGACTGATAACAATACTCGGCCTTGAAGTTCACTCTCACAACCAAGCACAGTGACGAACTCAATTAGAACTTCACCCTCGTCGGAAACACAAAATATTACAATTTTCGAATTAGGAGACGACGTGACAGCGCAGATAAAAAAAACTTGAAAAAAAAAGTATTTGAGCCTTTCGAACATTTTCAAAACTATTTCGAAAATCGAACCGAAAATTTTAACCCTGGTACGGGATCAAATTTTGCTTTTTTTTTATACCAAAATCATCTTTGTAGCTAGCTCAAAAACTGCAGGAGTAAGGTTTTCCCCAGCCCCCTTTTGCCGTTTTCTTTAATAACTCGTTTTCTATGGGGAAAATGAAAACATACAGAAGTAAAAACAATTTCTTTTCCGATTTTACGTAGCCATACCAAGTTCCATTTAAATCGGTATAAAAATAAAAAACTTTCCATTTTCGCCCGAACCCTCCCTTTATAAGTATTTCAGGCCGCCATTTCTCAAAAACGAAGGAGTTTTAAGGTTTTTGTCACTCCTTCAATCGTTTTATTTTGCGTTTTTATATATATAATTACAATAAGTGCATCGAATTACACAACACCCTGTATAAGTTTCATTTTTCAGAATAATTACCTCCGCCAAGGAGGTTATGTTATCGTCGTGTTTGTCTGTCTGTCACCAAGATAACTCAAAAAGTTCCGAACCGATTTGAACAAAATTTACAGGGATTGTTAGGCACGTTAGGAAGAACAAATGATTAACATTTGGTGAAGATATGTTCAAATTCGTTTGTTTGTTTGTTGGCCTCATTTTTCTCAATGTCATAACTCAAAAAATTATGGAAGGATTTTTATTAAATTAACATGAGTTGTTACGTACATAACAAAGAGTCAATGACCAAATCTTGGTAATGATCCGTTTGTTCGTCGGTTCGTTTGTCACTGTTTTTAATATTATGCTTGTTAGCACAATAACTCAAAAATAATCAATGGATCTTTATGAAACTTATAGGGGTCGTTATTGAGGTTATAAGACATGAATGATCAAAATTTGGTGCTGATCGGTTCGCTCGTTTATATGTTTGACTCATGTTCGTGATAACATTTGTTAGCAATATAACTCAAAAAGTTATAAACGGATCCTCGAGAAAACTGCACGAGCTGTTATTACTATCAAAAGACACAAACAATTAGATTTTGGAGTTTATACAAAGAAAATAATGGTTTCAGAGCCAATTTGAATTTTTTTGCTACCGTTGCCTCGCTTGGCGGAGATATGCGCTCTCAGATCCGAGTGCTCCAGTTCTTGTATTGAATCCTTTCAAAATATTTTCGAATGCAAAACATTGTTTGAATTCTTACTCCGACAGGTGCGTTAATTATAGTTTGGTGTTCGAATCGCTCAGGTAGCTGCCCCCAAACGCTCCAGCAAGTGCTCCAAACGCTCCCATAAGTGCTCTAAATACTCCGGTAACTCTCCAAACGGTCCCATAAGTGCTCTAAATGCTCCGGTAACTGCTCGACACGCTCCCATAAGTGCTCTAAATATTCCGGTAACTCTCCAAACGGTCCCATAAGTGCTCTGAATGCTCCGGTAACTGCTCCAAACGCTCCCATAAGTGCTCTAAATACTCCGGTAACTCTCCAAACGGTCCCATAAGTGCTCTAATTGCTCCGGTAACTCTCCAAACGGTCCCATAAGTGCTCTAATTGCTCCGGTAACTGTTCCAAACGCTCCCATAAGTGCTCTAAATACTCCGGTAACTCTCCAAACGGTCCCATAAGTGCTCTGAATGCTCCGGTAACTGCTCCAAACGCTCCCATAAGTGCTCTAAATACTCCGGTAACTCTCCAAACGGTCCCATAAGTGCTCTGAATGCTCCGGTAACTGCTCCAAGCGCTCCCATAAGTGCTCCTGATGCCCTTTTCTATCACTACTATTGCACACACATAGTGCTATAAGCACTCCTTATAGCAGCTACTGCAGCTCTTTTTTTAGAGCTCCAATGTCCTCGCTCAACTTATCATGCTCTCCTTGAGCCAACTTATCAATGGACATCCAACTCGTAGGTCGTCGCAAAACACAGTGACTGTCAGTTGGATGAACAACATGCGAGTTTAACATCCGCTCATATATTGCACGTGCGATCGCATTTACACTGCGGCTTCCGGCACAAGACTGCTGGCGCAGTTTCTCTACAAGATGTTAGGAGGCCACAGCGCACCAGGCCTATCTCCTCTACCTCTGGCAGTTGTTATGGAGCATAGTCGGACCATTTTATGAAGGCAGTTCGGTCGTTATTAAATTCCTCTATAGCGTTGCCAATTCCATGGGTATTTCTGAGATTTTGTTCAGCCCATATCTTAGCCCCGCCCACTACATGTGTAAAGAGAAAAATCAGAAATGTCTATAAAATTGGCACCGCTATAGAGAAGTTTTACCATGACCGAACTGCCTTGATAAAATTGTCAGACTATAGATATATTGATATCAGCTTTTCTACGGTTGCTATTGCATCTTGCTCTTCGTGTCTGGGATTTGTTTTTTTTTTTAGAATTTAAATTTTGTCAAATTCCCGTGATGATGGTATTTTAATGAAAATTTATTCATTGATGATTGCTCACTGGTGTTATAAAATTAATAGCACCCAGGGTATTATTTTAGCTTATATGTAATTTCTGCACTTGCATGTCGTCTTTTGTAATTGCAGCTCAGGGACAATTTATAATTGTTTAGGATTAGGTAATACGTGACACCTGCGAAGGGGCTATTTAAATTGTCGATAGCGCTTGCAGGCGGACTAGCTGGCTGTGATCAGTGCCTTCAGTGACTCTATTACAATTTGACTATGTATTTATTCCTTTGGTTACTCATTAGGCATTAACGTGTTTACTTCTACTTTGCAAAGCTGGGTGAGTAAAGGACAAACTTTTAGTCTGTGTCACTGAACTTGTTGAGACTTTTTTTCGGGAGGGTGGGGCTTTATGGGGCCTTTTGTGGCCAGAGAATCATCCTATGGGGTTTTTTTGTGAAAACGAGCCTTATGTGAATTATTGCAGAATTATTGTGCCAGTACTTAATTAAACTCTGAATATTGTCAGCTCCACCAATTTTATTATCAGCGATGGTAGAAAATAAAAAAAAAAACTATCTGGCTCTCTACTTTTCCTGAACATTCAGAATTTAGTGAATTACCCTAAAGGTGTTCGGGAGAACTGTGGGTAAAAATAACCATTACCAAAATAACAACAGAGTCATGCATGAACCATTTTTTATTTTTATTCATTGCATGTAGACCCTTTAAGCAGACCAAAACTCACCGATTCACTAGAAATTTGTCCACCGCAACAAATGCATTAACCACAATACCCTGTTAGTAGTATAGAAAGCGACAGTACCGAGACAACCGTTCCTCTTCCGCTTTTCGCTGCAGAGGAACGCTTATCTCGATACTGTCGCTTTCTATACTACTGTTATCTTGATTCCCTCGTTTTACTACACTAT